>CALZFC010000117.1:875000-882500 GCA_945643635.1 Allodiplogaster sudhausi
CTAGTAGATTTTATCTTGATCCTTCTTTTGTGATACCAGACCAAGCCATCTTCTAGAATTCGATTTATCACGCTGTCGGCACGTTTTATGTCAAATAAAAGATATACAAGGAGCATATACGAATTTGGTGCGGATGGAATAAGTGAGAACTCGCTTTGGTAGAAGAAGTGTCACATCTGGCTAATCCGGAGTGAGAAGGAGGATGAAAATGCATGGCTGGTATTGCATAATTTAAAAACGGTTCAATTCGACTCTGTATCATCGATTTAGAACGCATAGAAAGTTACAGCTTTTTTTCATCGCATTTTCATCAACCGCGTATGCAAATTGAATGAGTCTAGAAAACCAATCAAATGTGCATAATACTGAGCGTCATATCACATGGAATATTAGGCCGAGGAAAGGAAGACTAGGGATTCATTATCTGTTTAAACTTTAGAAAATTCCTTCAAGAGTTGGATGTTATCGCTGAAAAAATTGAACTAGAGGAAGTAGAACGAAGAAGGAATGAATAAAAGAAGCGACACCTTGACCATTCACAGAAGGAGTTGTCTCAATGGGAGCTGAGTTGCTCCTGAAATGAAGGAAGATAAATTACTTTTTATGTCAATTCTTGTATACTCGACCCATTTAACTTCTCCTGTCGCATTCCTTTTCATTTTCCTTCAAAAGACACATTCTTGCTTCGCTCGTTTATATTTATAGTATTCTTAAGCTACCATCAGAAAGCATCTCATTCAGAGAGAAAGAAGAAGAAGTTATCATTTCCACAGAATGATATTTGTGGCAGAACGTAAAAAGAGAATTTTCAGCGCACCCCTCTGGCCAGAGTTTGTAGTTGCAGAAATCTTCCGACTCGCAGCCGCAAATGTTGACTGCAGCTCCACTCTTGGACGTCTTCTTCCTGCACGACTTGTCTTGCAGACTGCGCGTGTGACACGTGAAGTGGATACCCAACGTAGGATGATCCAGCATCAAACAAGCTAAGAGAGAAAATGAGAGAGAATTAGAATGAGAGAGAGAGAAAGGAAGAGAGAAAGAATGAGAGAGAGAGAGAGAGAGAGAGAGAGAGAGCGAAAGAAAGAGAGAAAGAATGAGAGAGAGAGAGAGACAGAGAGAGAGATAGGGCAGAGATGAAGGGAAGGAGAGAAATTGAATCATAGTCTATTCCTCAGATTCCCGTTCAACTTCATTACAACTCTTTTGATTAAACAATTTTCCACCCGTGTTCTCTGCATGTGGATGAAAAACTTTTAATCTTCCTCTCCCTCTCTCACCCTCGCTGCTGTTCCCTCTCTTTCTAATTCTCTTTTCCTGTCTCTCGCCCTCCTCCTCCTCTCCGATTTCCCCCCTCCCTCTCTTCCTCTCTCTCTCTCTCTCTCTCTCTCTCTCTCTCGCCGCTCTCCCTCTAATCCTCTCCCCTCTCTCCCGCTCTTGTCCCTCTCACACGTCGACTCCTCCACCTCTAGAATTTGGCCATGACTCGTCGCCTTTCTATTCTTTTGAGGGGGGTTGAGGGGACGGACAAACTTTAACCTACTTCTGACTTCCTAATCTGGCAGTGGATGAGATAGAATAGAAAGAGGAGAGGATGGTTAGAGGCACTCGAAGACTCTAGGCGACGCTGCTACTTCGTGCAAGAATTACAGAAAGAGGCAGGAGAGAGAGGGAGAGAGACATGGAAAGAAAAAGAGAAAAAGGAATGGAAAGAGAAATGGCCACAGAAAGTGCAAGAATAAGAAATTTGCAGAAGGATTAAAAGATCTTGTCCATACAGAGTTTCGGAGAGTCGAAAAATGAGAAATCCGAAATGGAGAGTGTCTTTTCTGTGCCATTCTTACTTAAGCAAATAGAGAAGTAAAGTGACTTTTTGTGCACTCTTTCTCGTCGTATAAGGAAGGTTGAATGTCTGCGGACTCAGCCATGCCTTCAGTGAGGAGAGCATCTACTCGAATTGTCGCTACTCATCTTTTATTGCGAGTCTGTTTGTGCCACTAGTACATCTGGCTGTGAGGCTTCTCGGGAGTATATACTTGCTGAACTTCTATCTCTCTCCCTCTTCATCTCTCTCCCTTTTCATCTCTCTCGTTCTCTCTCTCTCCCTATTCATATCTCTCTCTTTTTTCTCTCTTTCTCTCTCTATCTCTTGAGCGTACTATCTCTATCTGCCATCTCTCTCGTAACGTATCGCAATGTGTCGATTGCAGCGAACTCGTGACTCTCCTTCAGCCTCTGTCCCTCTCCTGCCATCATCTCCAGCTCAGCTCTGCCCCTGGCTGAACCCCTGGCATTCCTTCCCTCTCGCCATCGTCCAATAGATGACGTGAAATGCAAGAGAAGAAGAAGTCAGAATGCCCTCCGGAGGGGAAAGAAAGGCACAAACAGAGGAGACTCCTGGATGTGAAATGAGAGAAACGGGCCGGGTTCTGCCAAGAGAAGCAAAAAATAGGACAGGGGTAGGAGAAGAGAGAGAAGGAGAGAGAAGAAGAGAGAGAGAGAGAGAGAGAGAGTGAAAGAGAGAGAAGAAGAGAGAGAACGAGAGAAAAGGAGCGACAGTAAATAACGGTAGAGAGATAGACTCAGAGATGGAGAAGGAAAAGAATTGAATTGGTAAACAACCGCAACGCAAATGTGGAATGGAGGCAGGAGAATGAACTGCCGGGAGCGCAGCCTCACACTTTCTCATCTCTCTCGCTCTCGCTCTCTCTCCCAATCCATTCGTACAGCCCTCTCACACTCCTCTCACTCTCTCTTTCTCTCTCTCTCTCGCTCTCGCTTTCTCTCCCTCTCCTCTCGTGCAGCCCTCTCTCACTCCTCTCTCTCTCTCTCTCTCTCTATCTCTATCTCTATCTCCTCTTCCAGCTCTCTTTCACTTCTCTCTCTCCCCGTCTTTTTATCTTCCCAATCATCATTGCCTCTCAGAATGTCGTTGAATCAGCAAAATCTTATCAAATCGGCTTGTGCTTGAGTGCATTTCTAGATCTGCGCAGCGGACTCGTCGATGAGTCAAGAAAGAGAGACGACGACATCGCGGCTTTTCCTTTCAGGATTGGTGGAAAAATGTTGTGTCGAAATTAGAAAGTAAGACCCCTTTCTGGTTGATTCTTTCCAACCACGCGACTTCCACTTATGTACCTCTGAGAAAGGAAATATATATTCGAAGGATCTCCAACAATTAAAATTGTTTTGTGAACAATAAAATACTGCAAACAAAGAGCTGAGCAGTGGAACAATAAGACATTAATTTTCCCTGTGTGAACTTTCTGTCGAAGACTCTAACACAAGGTTGTTACGGATAGCATCGTGTTGAGCCGATTTCAGTGGTCGGAGAGAGAAAAAGAGTGAGAGAGAGAGAGACGAACAGATATACATATGTACAGGCAGAGAGACATTGAGAAAAGGGAGAGAGAGAGAGAGACGAACAGATATACATATGTACAGGCAGAGAGACATTGAGAAAAGGGAGAGAGAGAGAGAGACATTGAGAAAAGGGAGAGAGAGAGAAAGAGAGAGAGGGAGAGAGAGAGAGAGAGAGAGAGAGAGAGAGAGAGATGTGTCACTACTAACGAGACGGGCAGGAATTGTAAGTGTATTCTTGCAAAGCCGCTCCGATCGGAAACTGGAATAAGTATGTATACTGCTACCTCTTCCGTATCGGTTTCCTTGCCCTCTCACGATCCCTTTCCCACACTCCACTCTTCCTGTCCTTCTCTCTCTCTCTCTCTCTCTCTCTCTCTCTCTCGCTCTCTCTCTGTCCCACTCGTCCCTCACTCTACCTCTCTCTCTCTCCCTCTCTCTCATTATCTCTCATTTGCTGTCCCTGGACACAATATGATTAACCGTTGGCTAATGCTAGTAACCCGCGCTTCACTTTTAGGGCAGAAATGTAAGGAAAATAGGAAGAGCAAGGAAGAAGTATGGAGGTTGCGAGCCTTTGCTTTCGATTTTTCAGGTTGGTCTTAGCTTTCTTTTTTGTCTATTTTGCAGAAGGGGGGGGGGCGTCCTCGTACTCGATTCTTTAATGGCAGACTGCTTTATATAAATGTATGTATATAATAATTAGTTAATTGTCAACTGTCACGGAATTCAGCAAGGGACGGAGGGTGTAATGCATGTTCATGGAACCAGCCATCAATGATTCTTGACAGAGAAGAGAATGGGGAAAACAGAGTGTGAGAAGATATTAAGAGAGCCTCTCTGTATGCCTCCAGTAGGGCCTGCCCCAAATCCAGATGTTGGATTTCGAGTATGAAAACATAGTCAGGTATGGCACAGGGCCCCATTAGCAAGATTAAATGATTTTAAAAAAATTTCAAAAAAATTCTTTTTTGTGAACAGTTGAAAGTATGTATATTTTATGAATTGACTTATCTCGCTTCAAACTCAATATTTCTCAATTTTCTTTTTTTTATTAGCATCACCGTTGGATTCTAAACAAAAACTGCTAAGATGTTTCAGTCAACTATTTCATTTTCACATCGAAAAATTACTTTTAATATTTGAATTTGACTGTTAAGTACCTTATACTCATTTGTGTGTGGGTGTTATATCTCAAAATGTAGAGCATTAAAAACATACCTTCTTTTCGTTTAGCCTGGATGTCTCCCAAGGTGTCAAAAATAGCCTCAAATTGGCGTACCTCGGATCTGTGGGATTCAAGGAATGCGTGAAAAAGAAGTTAAATTCTTATTGTAACATAAAATGAATCATTTCATTCGATTCAGCTTGTTCCTTTTCATAAAATCTCCCTACAAAAATTTCATAAAAATATCAATTTCCATGAAAATAACGCATTTTTCGATTTTTCTGCAATTGTCAGAAAATGACCTAAAACTATTCAAAGCGCTGTATTTTCAATGTTTTCAGCGAGAACAGAATGCGGATAATACTGTCCAGTACGCGACAAAATTCTCTACATCATACATATATTACATCTGGATAGGGCGTCCCCACCAATGACAGTATCGATTTTCCTATGGCGGTCGAGTCAAAACTGACAGATCCGCATTTTCCAACTTTTCGTGCAATCTTAATGTTTCGTACCCATCCAACACATCATTCTGCTCCACAAAGCACACTAAGGTCAGAATCGATGTTTGTTTTGCAGATTTCCTGTGGTAAAAGCCCGCAAAAGGGTTTGCACGCGCGCGGATTTGAACCTGCGACCCATGACATTCGACGAGCACAACCAATTGGCGATAATGACATAAAAAAATTCATTTCTGGAAAATGCCAGAACCAATCTTAAAGGTTGACCTATCAACCGATAGCTATTTTTGCGCTCTATCGAAATAAATATATCCGCCAAAAAGTGTAAATTGGCATCAAGGCCAAATAAGTGGCCAAAATATTCGAAGCAAAAAAGTAGATCAAACAATCTATACATCATAACGTGATGTATGGGATAGTTGTTCGTCTTCGCGAAAGCTATCGAATGGCAGATAACATGTGTTGATAAGTTCAATCCGCGAGCAATAACAGCCGCGGAAATGTCCCCCCAAAATATTGACTTTTCAATCGACTTCAGGGCGCTTTTTCGGTACTCTTACTAATAGAGAGGACATTATTTATCAGTCACTATTTGCTATTCGGCTGGAGTACCGAAAACGTGATCGCCCCATGTTATCTGCCATTCGATAGCTTTCGCGAAGACGAACAACTATCCCATACATCACGTTATGATGTATAGATTGTTTGATCTACTTTTTTGGTTCGAATATTTTGGCCACTTATTTGGCCTTGATGCCAATTTACACTTTTTGGCGGATATATTTATTTCGATAGAGCGCAAAAATAGCTATCGGTTGATAGGTCAACCTTTAAGATTGGTTCTGGCATTTTCCAGAAATGAATTTTTTTTATGTCATTATCGCCAATTGGTTGTGCTCGTCGAATGTCATGGGTCGCAGGTTCAAATCCGCGCGCGTGCAAACCCTTTTGCGGGCTTTTACCACGAGAAATCTGCAAAACAAACATCGATTCTGACCTTAGTGTGCTTTGTGGAGCAGAATGATGTGTTGGATGGGTACGAAACATTAAGATTGCACGAAAAGTTAAAAAATGCGGATCTGTCAGTTTTGACTCGACCGCCATAGGAAAATCGATACTGTCATTGGTGGGGACGCCCTATCCAGATGTAATGGATGTATGATGTAGAGAATTTTGTCGCGTACTGGACAGTATTATCCACATTCTGTTCTCGCTGAAAACATTGAAAATACAGCGCTTTGAACAGTTTTAGGTCATTTTCTGACAATTGCAGAAAAATCGAAAAATGCGTTATTTTCATGGAAATTGATATTTTTATGAAATTTTTGTAGGGAGATTTTATGAAAAGGAACAAGCTGAATCGAATGAAATGATTCATTTTATGTTACAATAAGAATTTAACTTCTTTTTCACGCATTCCTTGAATCCCACAGATTAGAGGTACGCCAATTTGAGGCTATTTTTGACACCTTGGGAGACATCCAGGCTAAACAAAAAGAAGGTATGTTGTACAGTTTTTAATGCTCTACATTTTGAGATATAACACCCACACACAAATGAGTATAAGGTACTTAACCGTCAAATTCAAATATTAAAAGTAATTTTTCGATGTGAAAATGAAATAGTTGACTGAAACACCTGGGCAGTTTTTGTTTAGAATCCAACGATGATGCCAATAAAAAAAAGAAAATTGAGAAATATTGATGTTAAAGAAAGTTATGTGCACTTAAACTTTTCCCCTACTTTTGCATGCCCAATCGAGGAAAAAAAATTTTATAACAAAATTGACCTTCTAATTTTCTTCATAGTGCGCATAGATACCCCTGATTAAATTTTGGATAGCCAAATCAAAAATTTTTACCCCGGGGCAGGCCCCCATGGAGGGCTGCTTGATCCTTACAGAGAGGCTCTCTTAAAGGATATTTCGACTGAGGGAGAAAGCTACCCTGAGTTAACCCGAATGCCTCCGGGAGCTAACTAGAGTAAATATAGTAACTGAAAATAAGATTCCATAATCGAAAGCAAACATGCCCCCTCCCCATTTTCTCGAAAGAATAATTTTCGGAAGCTAAGACTCGCACCCTTATTAAGACTGACATTAGACAGGAAAAATCTTAATCTTAATTTTATTTTTTTTTCTAAATTATATAACCCCGAATATAAATCACACTGGCATTTCAACCCTTTTGACATTGTGGTCGGATGTTCGACTTTCTGTCAATTAATTCGCATTCGCCCCCTCCCTCTAACCTCTCTTTCCATCTCAGCCTCTCGTTCCTCTAACGCCCTCTCACTTCCCTCATATTTTCTCTCCCACCCTCTCCCCCTCTCTCACTCTTTCTCTCTTCCACTGCTCTCTTTCTCTCTCCCCCCTCTCTCTGTCTCTTTTCCTCTGTCTCTCTCTCTCTTCCTCTGTCTCTCACTCTCTCTTCCTCTGTTTCTCTCTCAATTCCTCTGTCTCTCTCTCTCTCTTCCTCTGTCTCTTTCTCTCCCTCTGTCTCTCTTAACCCG
>CALZFC010000117.1:885000-925000 GCA_945643635.1 Allodiplogaster sudhausi
CCATCCCTCACTCTTTCTCTCCCCCTTCTTCTCTCACTCTCTGCCTCTCTTCCATCCCTCACTCTTTCTCTCCCCTTTCTTCTCTCACTCTCTGCCTCTCTTCCATCCCTCACTCTTTCTCTCCCCCTTCTTCTCTCACTCTCTGCCTCTCTTCCATCCCTCACTCTTTCTCTCCCCCTTCTTCTCTCACTCTCTGCCTCTCTTCCATCCCTCACTCTTTCTCTCCCCTTTCTTCTCTCACTCTCTGCCTCTCTTCCATCCCTCACTCTTTCTCTCCCCCTTCTTCTCTCACTCTCTGCCTCTCTTCCATCCCTCACTCTTTCTCTCCCCCTTCTTCTCTCACTCTCTGCCTCTCTTCCATCCCTCACTCTTTCTCTCCCCCTTCTTCTCTCACTCTCTGCCTCTCTTCCATCCCTCACTCTTTCTCTCCCCTTTCTTCTCTCACTCTCTGCCTCTCTTCCATCCCTCACTCTTTCTCTCCCCCTTCTTCTCTCACTCTCTGCCTCTCTTCCATCCCTCACTCTTTCTCTCCCCCTTCTTCTCTCACTCTCTGCCTCTCTTCCATCCCTCACTCTTTCTCTCCACTCCTTTCCTTGTGCAGCTCTTCTCTTCCTCTTTCACAGCGCAAACCCCTTAAATGCCACGCATGACCGACTCCCCCGCCTGTTCATCCTGTTCACACCTCTGCGAGGCAATATACACTTCAAGAGAGACTGGCAGTGACTGAGAGAGAGAGAGCGAGAGAGAGAGAGAGAGAGAGAGAGAGAGAGAGATGAATGCTTCTCGGGGATAGTTGAGTTGAGAGTGCGATAGCGAGAATACGCGCGAGGTTGTATCTACGCTGCCGAGAGAAGGAAAGTAAGCGAGGGAGGGAAAAGTGGACAGAGAGAGAGAGAGAGAGAGAGAGAGAGAGTGCATTGTACTTTCGAATCATTGTCGCGTGAATAAAGGAAGCTATGTATTCACATATGAGGTGGTAAGGAGAGTGCAAGCGAGAAAACGAGCGTTAAGAATTCGGATAAAATAAGAGAAATAAGAAAGTGAAACAAGATGAAGTGGAATAATGAAAAAGAGAAGAAAGGGTGGAGTGACTGACCTCCTCCTTCCATTGTGCATGCCCCCTCCTCACATTGAACGGTCTCTGATTCCTTCGTACATTTGCATTTGATCGCCTGAAACGTAATTTCTAATCAATATTTATTGTACTCCATTCTTAGACATTTTTAAATTCATTTATGAATTTTCATTACCCCTTTCCTTTTCAATGCTTTCTTTGGAATGTCTCTTGTGCAAACGGAAATAGATGACATTGAATGAATCTCCTCGTTTGGCTGCAGGACAGAAAAGGTCACCCGTTCGCTCGTTCCGCTCCTCTTCTGTTATGGAAGTAAATAGCGACTTGCATGGGGAAAGTAGTGATGGAGGCGTTTAGACAGAGCACTTAAAGGAAGTATCCGACGAAACAAATACCGTATCTAATAAAAGTACATTTCAAACGAAGAAAAACTCCCAACTGGAAATGCCGTAATTGAAGGCCCTACAAAAAATTCAAATATTTTTCAAATTTGAAACTTCAAACTACAAAGTGCGCATTTTTCGTGACGCTTGCAGTGATGCATTGAGCGTCATCTGCGCGTTTTCTTACTTATTTTCTTACTTGCCGTTTATAATAATGCTGCTTTTGTTAATTAATTGGCTATAGCCGCAGCCATTAGCTTTATTTTGGTTACTGAACGTATTACAATCGTTCCTCTAACTTAGACATGGTGGTTTTATTTCAAGGCTTGACGTTAGATGAAACTACCCGGGCAGTCTGGGCATCGCTCAGCAACTCGCGCCAGAACATTCGCCGTCTCATCAAGGATATTATCATCATTCGCAAGCCCGTCGCCGTCCACTCGCACTTCCGCGCACGCAACAAGGTGGGCACTCGAGAATATCTTCTATATGTAATTCTGGTGCTTCCATGCTGCAAGTTTCATAAGATTGTTTTGCTGCGGATCTTGCAAAATCTCGCTATTTCTATCTGGCATCTCAGCATGCAAAAGCTAACGAATTAGTTTAGAGGTAGAACATGCTATTGTTTCTGTAAAATTTTATTCGGACTAAATACACTTCTTTTTTCACTTTGCTCTTATGGGAAGCGAGGGTCCTTTGCTTTTTTTTTCTTTTTTTTTCGTAGGAAGAATCATGCTCTATTGTCATTTAAGAAACGATCCTATAACGTTCTAATTTGGTTAATTTATCTTTTGATTTAAAAAAAGAGATGTTATGTACAGCAGTCCGGATGAAAGTAACCAAGTGTGGGCCATAAAAAGTATTTCTAAATATTCAAATACATTAATTCCGACACCCCCTTTTTGCAGGGACGTCACACGGGCTTCGGTAAGCGCCGTGGTACCAAGGATGCTCGTATGCCCGTGAAGGTGCTGTGGATGCGCAGAATGCGCGTCCTCCGCCGCCTCCTCAAGAAGTACCGCGAGGCGAAGAAGATTCCTATTTTTCCTATCCCAGGCGAAGAAGATTCCTATCCCAGGCCTGTCGTGACAAGAACAAGGAGGCGCGCAAGAGACGCGAGGAGAGGATCGCAACGAAGAGAAGCGAATTCCTCCTCAAGATCTCGAAGAGCGAGAAGGTGGCCGAGAAGAAGTAAATATGTTGTTTTGTTGTTGATTTCGCCATTGTTATTCTTCTTTGGAGACAATGAATGTGTACCATATGTTGTTGTTTTTGCCAACATGCATATAAGCAAGTTCGAGGACATAGGTGGGACAAGTGTAGTCGAGAAACAGTCAGTCCAAGTATAGTAAAGTGGAGAATTTTATTTGTTGCAAACTCCTGTGAGAGGATAGTGTTGCTGAGCTTCAAAACAAATTCTCATAAATGCCTACTATGACGCTAGGCTCGGAGAATTGATTCTCTCTCTCTCTCTCTCTTCTCTCTCTCTCTCTTCTCTCTCTCTTCTCTTTCTCTCTTTTCTCTCTCTTCTCTCTCTCTTCTCTCTCTCTCTTCTCTCTCTCTTCTCTCTCTCCTCTCTCTCTCCATTCTTTCCCTCTGATTTTTTTTCCTTTTCAAACTAGCGAAAACGAGTGGTTAAAACGTGTACTCCTTCGCAGAAACAAAATGGAAATTCTCAGAAAAGCTGCCGTCCACCCGGCAGTTGGAAGGAACGAAACCTCCAGTTCTCCCCCCAAAAAAGCGACACTACGGCGGTAGGGTATCAGATTGATTATAACCGATTTGGTTGTTCTTTGCACTCCTTTGACCGGGCTAGTGAGGTGCGAATCTCTGTCTCGCCCTTCCTTGTGAGTGCACGCCGAGTTCAAAGATCACAAGTCAGAGAGAAAATCTACCGTATCCCAAACGTAAATGCTTTTTATCGACAATATTACTTATCTTCAGAGAACGGGACCACTTCTAATCGATCTTTTAGGCCATTTCTGAATTGGGAAACAGATATAACGAGACATTAATTTTTCATCGGATACCTCCTTTAAGCTGGTTCCCTCTTCCTCTCTTGGTCTGAGCCCGTCGCCTTATAACTCACCCTCCCCTCCTTACTGTCCTCGCTCTTTCTTTCTCAATCTTCTCCCTCTCCTTCACACCTTCTATCTGACCCCTCTTCATCTATGGGAAGGCCTCCAGCTTCTCCACCAGGCCGACCTCTGGTACAACCAGAGATCTTTACACTACAGATGGCAGATATGGAAAGGTCTCGGAGGGAAGCCACTCAATAACATCTTATCATTTCATCCCTGCTTCACACATAATCTTAGCTTGTGGATGACGCAAATTTTGACATCCATATGAGATTGGAGAAGCATCATAATTCCCTGTTCTTAGTTTCTAGAGGCTAATGGTAAGGGCAGGCTCTGTACAGAATATCCGCACTTCGCCATGTCCTCAAATCCGCTTGCAATTTACTCGCTTCACAATGCAACTGCATGGAAATCGTTTAGGGCGCTCAGATGTTTGATGATGTGAACCGATAGAGAGACAGGTGAAAAAAGAAAATTCGAGCCTTTCTCCCCTCTCTTCTTTTGTTTCCCCCTCTCACTACCTCACTCTTCTACCTCTGCTATTACGTAGTACTTCCCTGCATATACGTATTCCTGCTCTTTTCTGTCTCCACTGTCACGACAACTCACCCCTCCCAACACAAGCATATGGCAGACTTGCAGTGGTAGATAAAAAATAGGTGTAAGGAGGGGCAGGGAGGGGAATCGGCAACCAGCAAGGGAAGCCACGCATTACTCTCTTTTCTCTTTCTCTCTCTCTCTCTCCCTCTCTCTCTCCATCTCTTTCTCTCTCTCTCCATCTCTTTCTCTCTCTCTCCATCTCTTTCTCTCTCTCTCTATCTATCTATCCCTCTCTCTCCATCTCTCTCTCTCTCTCTCTCTCTCTCTCTCTCTCTCTTCATATAGCCTCTATCCACTCCCTCCGGAAACAGCAGTTGGATCACGGCAGAGAGGACTTGCTCCTGGCAGAGGCTAAAATGCATTAGACGGAGCTGCTCTCCTTCTACTCTCACTCTCTCGGTCTCTCTTTTCCTTCTTCCTCTCACACACTCTATCCTTCTCTCTCATTCTCTATTTCTATTTCTCTCTACTGCGCAGGAACATGAAGAGTGTTGCACTCCTGCGAGTTCTGTGAATCTCCGGCTACTTTCTTACTTTTCTTTCTCTTTCCACCTCACTGCTCAGCATCTACTAGCTTAAAATAGCAAAAGGATTTCCAAGATTGGACTCTAGCTTGCATAAAATATAAAAGCACACCTAAGAAGTAAACAGGTTAAAAACATTTGTAAGAATAGCCATACATGTGAAGCGTGTAGGAGTAGGAAGAAGAGGAGTGAGGAAGAGAAGAGAGAGGAGGGTGAAAAGAGAGGGGTCACTCGCATCCTCCCGGCTCCTCTTCTGAAGCTGCTCGACCTGCTTGTCAAGTCGGCATCGGCTGTCTTGGCACTTTGCCAAGACTCTCTTTCCAAGGGAGGGAAAGAGTCGTCCTTCTTCTCCTGCAAATAAGGCTAATCACAGCACAAGAATCAACTTGTAGAGGATTTCGGAGGTCACCAATCAAAAGCATATCATTTTAGGAGCTACATCTGTAGTTGGTTTGCCCCTCGCTCTCTTCTATGCTCTGTCTCTTTCTCTTTCTGTCTCTCTCAATCTCAGTTTCGATTAGGTTCTAGCTAGTCTTTTATTAAATTCCATCAGAGGAGATGTAAGTATATAACTAATACGCGAGACAACGATAAAAATCGTAAACACGGGGATAAATATGAACTGTAGAGTTGAGAGTTTTGAAGGTGCCAGGGAAGGAAAGAGCAATAAATGTGCAAGGGAACGGCTTGAGCAGTGCAGAGAGAGCCACGCAAGGAGGACGTCTGCTGGAGATCGAGAGCAGAGAGCGAAGGGGCGGGGCAGTTGGACACCGCTAACTTAGCCCTCTCTCTCTCTCCATCTCCCTCTCTCTCCTCTATCTCTCTTTTGCTTGCTCTCTCTCTTTCTCTTTTGCTCGCTCTCTCTCTCCCTCACAATCAGTCACTCGAATTCATCCACATATCTCTCTTCAATTTCTACTTCTTTTTTTTTTTGCCAGAACAACCTTTTGTCTGCCTCTCCACATATTAAGTGTGTTTTATCTCTATTGTTTATTTTTCACGTGTTGCCCAATTTAGCCTAATTAAAAAAATTATGTCTCTTCCTCCTCCATCTCCTTCCGTTGAGGGATGAAACCTTCCTCTGCCATTTTCTCGTTCTCCTTTCTGCTCAAATCCCCCTTGCTCCCCATGAATATCTCCTTTCATTCACGTGCTCAGGGATGCGACCGTCTCATTTTACAATAGCCATGTACTTTTCCCACTATTTCATTCCTTGCCTTTAGCTCGGCCAATACAGACACAGATTAACTTCCCTCATGTTCTCGTACCGAAGAAAACGTCGTTAATACCAATAAAAGTGACTGGACAGGTGAAATTTCTTGCCTGGCTTGGGCAAGGCAGAAGGGAAAGAGGAAAAGGACGATATATTTAAGCATACCTATATATATATATATATATATATATATATATATGAATTTTTCGACTAGGAATGAAACGCTAAATCCTTCGAGCCGTGGGTAAGAGACTGTTTGGCTAACTCGAGCACACAACAAACAAAATTACAGAAGTACAGGAACCTTGTCTTCTTTTCTCATTTTATTTATAGTCACGAAAACAACTTCATAATAGCAATAACAACGAGGCAGCGCAGAAGGCGCAAAGGAAAGGATTTTGTAATATAAAGCCCTAACGTTTTCTCAATACACGTGCATATCCAAAAGAATGTTTGAGAACAGTTTGTTTAAATATGTAATTAGCCAAATAGAATAAAAACGGTAATTCAAGTACTCGTACCGTTATCGGAGGGAAGTGACTCTGAGGAAGAATGAGAAAGCGAAGAGAATGGGAACAAACAGAAGATTTAGAATACAAGTAGCAGAAAACATAAGTGGGAGAGAATATAAAATGGCAGACAGGGATAAAAGTTGAGACAGAATCGAATTGTTAGACCAAAACGATGAAAAGCTGAAGCGCTGATTGAGCGAAAATTGAACGCTTTTTTCAAGCCTTAGGCGTCATGCGAAATGGAATGAGAAGCAAAGACAGAAGAAGAGAAGAAGATCTTGAGTTGCTCCATCCCCGCTCCCGAAACCAAGACATCCAACCACTCCCCGACATCTTCTCGCTCTTCAAACGCGAGGGGAAGATGGCTCCTGTAGGAATATGATCATTACCACTAAGATTGCATATAACTACAAAAGACGTTAGCGAGGTAAAAAAAAAACAAAGTAAAAAAAAAAAACGAGAACTTGCCTGTCATAAACACCGAGAGAAACGACCGAAGAGGGATCGTTGACAGAAAAGGAGACCGCAGCCAGCTGTTGAAGCTAAAATTCATACCCTTATTTTGGAATTCATGAAAAGGTGGAAGAAGAGGGATAATAGCAGAGTGAGATAAGAGAGGAGGGAGGGAGAGAGGGAGGGAGAGAGGGAGGGAGGGAGAGAGGGAGAGAGGGAGAGAGAGAGAGAAAGAGAGAGAGCTACCAATGATCCCAATGTCCGTGAACTAATCTGACGCAACCTACCGTCCTGTCCCTGTGGTTGAAAGATTGAAGAATAAGACGACAGTCCATCCCGACCGAGAGGATAAACTGGTCATCTCCAGCCGATTCCATTGGTGCATTCACTGCTTAAAAATACGCCATCTCGTGAGTTTTCCCAGCTTTATTTTAATGCGTATTACCTGTAACTTGTGCAGAATGGAGAAAAGTGGTAAGGGCCAGGATGGAGGGAGCAGCTCCCTCTTCACCCGGACAGCCAACCACGGCCACCGAGCCTGAGAGCAGAGAATCTTGTAACGCTGAGAAACAAAAAAAAACATGGCAGTTACATTGCTCCTGAGTGATGTCCTCTCCCCTCTCTCTTCCTTTCTTGTCTCCATCTTCCCCTCTCTCTTATTTCTTTGCCTCCATCTTCCCCTCTCTTTATTTCTTTGTCTCCATCTTCCGCTCTCTCTTCCTTTGTTTGCCTCCCTCTTGCACCTGAGTCGGTTCCAACTGCGAAGAACGCCATTCTGCTGAATCTTACTGCAAAATATGATAAGGCAGTGGTTGCGCAACTCTCCAGAAAGAGCTAAAAGAGGAAATGTGATAGCTCGCTTCTTATAAGCTCTGACTTCTAATTACTCTCGGTAGTAACCTCGAAAGTGTGGAGGATGGAAAGAGAGGAGATTTCACTTTCTTCTTCACACAGTCTGGTATGTTTCAGTTCCCAGAAGTACATTATTCCCGCTAAAAGATGCTTGTATGGAAAAAAACTAGAAAATTTTTCTCTGACAAGAGCAATATATAAATCAAAATTTATAACATTTTTGTAGGAACATAAAGGAAAATGAAGATGCACTTAGAAAACGAAGATATCTCACCAGTGGAAGAAGCGACAACAAGCGAAGATGTTCGACAATCAAGACGAATCCAGAGAACCTGCAAAAGGAAGGAAATAATACTTAATTCAAAAAATGTTCATTGGAATAGGCTAAAAAGTAATTTAATGGGAAACAGTTTAAAAAAAATCTTCTTCAGGGCAAATATAAACGGTACTTTTAACTTTTAACCTTGGAAAAGAGAGATCGCCGTTTAACATCTTGGAGGTCAAGCATTTTATATGCTGAAGGTATGGAATTCACTGCGCTGGGTAACCGCAGAAGGCTACAAAGAAGGATATGTATTAATTGGACTCACTACCTGGACCAGGAAGAAAGAAGACGGGCAGCGACAGAGAACCGTCACCTGATAGAAGCATCGGCCAGTGCAACCGCAGCAAACTTCGACGTGAGCAGTGAAACATCCACCACCTATAAAATTCCATTCGCATAAAACGTCGAAAGAAGAACCAAGAAGCGTACCCTTGCGCTGTTTCCACTCTTCACCGACTTAAGAACTAGACGTTCCGCATTTTCCAACCTATCCGTGAAGTCTGGACCGTCATGCGGGCCATTCGTAAGGTAGAAGTCTAAAAGTGATGCCGTTATTAATGACTAGTGATCAAAACATGATTACAACATCACACTATATTGGCTAAGTGTTTTTAACTCTTACAAACAGAGTCTATTTGCCAGGTGGAGTAGGAACTTGCCAACAATATTAGACAATATAGATTTTTGGTTATTTTATACATGAAAAAAATTTTTACAGTCCATCCCCAGACAAATCTGTGGGCATTTCAGTGTGTTGTTCCATAAACTCTCATCTTCGCGACAATAAAACTAGATAAATGTTACTAAACCCATGTAAATTTCGCTTAAAGTCCTAGCAATGAGAGAAAGGGTTAAAGAGTTACATAGAGGTAATTTTCCCCTTCAGTAGCTCCCTCGAATGGCACGGATACCAAATATAAAAGTAGACCATATAAAAGCAAGATAAAAAGCGTGTTCCAATTATTGTATAGAAAAGAAGTAGAACCTTCGTCCCGCTCGATCAGCCACTCCGCCATATACAATTCGCCCTTGGATCCTCCAATTAGTATGGCCGCCATTTGTTTTGTGTCATTGTGCGAGTTATAGAAACTCACAGCACACGAGGTCACCTGAAAACATTAACCAGCCATAGAAAGCGAGAAGTAGTGTAAGAAGAGACTTGCCTCAGGAGCGAGCGCGAAATGACGACGTTCGAGGGAGCCGCGCTCTGCAAGAACGAACACTTATACATCAGTCATCGTTTCGTGAGATGATTATGGATGCCTGGACTTCGGCAGCCTCCCCACACAACGATCTCTCCGCTTGTAGAACCGGTCACCACTGCCAAGGTGCGAGAGAACAGCAACGAGGAGCAGAACACAACCTCAAGATTCATTGATCCTCTTCTATGGAAGCTTAAGATTGTCAATCCCTTCTATGAAACAATGATGAATAGTCAGCCTTGTCTCGATGGGCAGCTTCAACTAAATCCACCGCTCCTTCCCAGTCATTCAGCATTCGCTGGCAGAGCAGAACCTGAGAGTGAAAGATAAGAAGATCAAGTAGCGAAGCACGAAGAACGCACCCCATTCTGAATGTAGTGCAGAGTTGCTTTGCGAACCTCAGACTCCTCAATCTCTGGTGTCAATGTCCATGGTCTGTTACCCCCACCTGTACAGTCATCTTCAGTAACTGCTTCATTCCAATTAATGAAGTCTTACCACATTGAACGCTGCTCAATGTCCGCATGCTTCTTCGATCCACGAGCAGGAAACTCGTCTGGAAGTAAGGAGAATAAGACATCCTTCCTTTGTCCCTCTCGTCCTCCTTACCGATGTAAATCCAGCAATGTATTCACGAGTTCTACTCTGCCGAAAGAAGACGGGCCATTCGACCCGACTCTCTCTTCCAATGTCAACCTCTCGCTGTGAAACTGGAAAGAATCTCCCTTGTTAGCTATCACCGATTCTTCCCTTGCCTGTGAAGATTCCATCCGACTGCGACGACTCGAGGAAGATGATTGTGCCATTCTTAGCAAGGGCGGAAACGGCATGGGAGTCTCCTCGTTCTCCGCCCTCCCTTACACAGTCGGCTGGTCGCACTTGCGGAAAGTCCAGCTCGTTTTCAGAATCAAATCCACCCTCATGAAGGGGTCTGGGAAACGATCCGAAGGGAAGAAGCGAAAAGGCAGTGATGGAAGTGTGTCGGAGAGAAGGCAACTGCATCAGCTGAAGCACCTTCTCTCACTTTATTCAGCATGACGGGCAAGCGATAAATGAATTGGCCATTTCCTCACCAAGAGCATTGTCTTGTTTTCCGCGGTCCCTTGTCTCATTTTGCACCCCCCCCCCCCAACCGATTTCTGAATACATCCAAGAAACACTAAACCTGGACGACATCAAGGCGGGGTGCTATATTCAAGGTTGTCTCAATTAGATCTTCGAAACGAGTTCCTTGGATAACCCTGCATATAAAGTGAAGTACTACAAGAAGATTAAAAAAAAGACACAAGTGGAAGCTATTAAAAAAAAGTTGAGGAGCAGTATAATATGCAAACTGTTAACCTCTCTGCGTGTTCCATTGAGAAGATGGCTTCTCCGCCCGTCGTTCTACCGATTAAAGTATTGGCGAAGAGAACACGGCAGCCAGACGATCCCTCAATGAAAATGGTCGAGGCCTTGTACAATGAAAAAACTTCAGCAAAGAAATGAATCTATTTATTAAAACGAAGTGAGATAGGCTAATATACAAGCGCTTGCCCTTGAACGAGACGTATTCTTTAAATTGTTAACAGAGTTTTTTCTCTCATAAAAATGTTCTAAATGGCAGGACCTGGACTGTTTGCCACTAATATTATCTTCGTCATCAAAATGAAAGACACTCACACCTATCCTGACGTAATAAATTTTGCCTGTCGACGTTCCAAAGAAGCACATTCCCTTCGTCTTTCGATATTCTCCAACCTGTAAAGGGGTTTTTTCCACACAAAAAAGATCTTCAAACACTAAAATCGTATAATAAAATTAAATATAATAAAATGATGGCAGAACGACAGCTTCACTAGATGTAACTAAGCTGTATCTTAGACAAGCATGCACATAAAAGATATCTGGCCCACCCGTTCGACACTTAAAGAGCAAAACATCGCAGATATGATTGGAGTATGTCCCTTCTTCTCTCCTCTTCCACTCACTGGCATTTCCACTTGGAGTGAGAAGAAGACGCTCTTCCGAAAGTTCATGACTGCCTTTAGCAATGAAACCTATTAAGAATGAAGAGAAGCAGCTCCCTGACCACTGTGCCATCCACAGCTTGAAGACAGAAATATGCTCCGTCAACTACCGCTCCGACAATCCTCTTGGACAATGTCATGAGAACCGGATCTCAAAGGGAAAGAGACAAATCAATCAACATCGGTTCGAATAATACTGATGTATAGCATACAAAGTTCAGAATCAAAAACAGTAAGAAAGAAACCAACGTCTCGAATTTTTCACGAAGAGCGCCACTTTGCGATCCTTGAAAGAAACTACAATTTCGGTATTGCGACAAAATCCTCCTTCTATTCCAAGCATCTGGAAGCTTCCAGAGCCAGCCACCTCTTTGAAGAGACCCTCACGGTTGTCAATGACGAAAAGAGATCTGCAACAAAGTAGAATGGATTGAATTCATGAACGTCTCCTTTGCAGATTAATCAGCAGCTGAAACTGCATGAGCAGATTCAATTAGATTCACTCATTATTGTGCTTCTAACCCATCTTCTCCAATGCAAACTAGGTCGTCGATTTCATTATTTCTCTTCCTCACAGCAAAAGAACGAATCGGTGGTGCTTTGAATGACAACGACGGCTGAAACCTTGCCAGTGTAAAAGATGAAAGGATCTTGTCTGCTTTCTCTTTTCATTCCTTCCTCTCCAACCTCATCCATTTCTGGCACTTTGTTCATCTCTCGGATTGTCTTGTCATTATTTCCTTGTCTCGATTGATCTGAAGACTAAAATTCGAATGCCGAAGTGTAAGAGTAAGAATGATAGTGAACAGTGACCTTCGCATCTCCGAGATTGAATAACAAGGTTTGTCGATGGATGACACAGGCAATCATAGGCAGGAGGATTAGAGCGGAGAAGACTTTCCAAGGGAACACCGCAGAGGGAACCGCCCGCGCTTCCATAGTAAACCTTCAGAATTACAATTCGAGGAATAAAACTATGACTTGTAGCAAAAAAGTAAAGATCTGATAATGAAGTGGAAAAGAAAGGAACCATATCATCGTAGTTGTTGATGGCGAGAGAGCGGACCGGCCCTCCACGAGTCTGGAGTCGTTTGATGAGGAGGAGTCTCTGCCTTCTCTCTTCTTCTCCATTCTCATTCTCTTCTCGCTTCGTCAACTCCACTCGCCATACAATCAACTCCTGTAAAAATAGCAGCAAAGATTGACGAGGAAATGGAGAAGATAACTGACTCCATCCTCAGCCGCGGTAACAAAGACGTCGAATGTCTTGGAGTGCGCAATGGCAGATGGACGAGTGGAGTGAGCACCCTCCACTTTGGCAAGGCTTCTTACTGATCTGCACGGCACTTCTACACAAGTTAAGCAGTTATTCACATCATATCTCAACCTGTCTTCCCGTGAAATCTGCCAGATGTTTACAGCGCGATCCTCAGTGATAACAGAAAAGACATTGGGATGAGAAGTCAAGGTTAGTCCCAGGACAAATCCCTGCAAACAGTGATTGCGCCGCGATGATGCCCCGAGGCCTGGGGTCAGCGAGTGGTTCAAGCCGTCCTGGCCATGCCGGATGCAACCAAACAATAAGACCAGCAATATAAACTGTCTAACACATTTCGCAGGCTCAGGCCGTGGATATCCCTCCTTTTCGGCGTCTTCGGACTGCCACAAGTAGACATCTCCCATGGCAGACCCGGCAAGAAAGAGAAGATTCTCTTTTCCATCTCCCGCCTCTTTCTTACATGCGCTCTCGCCACGCAATCCAAGCGCGGCGATTCTAAAACATCCTTATTTGCATTCCGCAAGAATATGAAATAATGACGGCTTTCTAGGCTTTAATTGGCAAACGATTGGGTGGGTTAATGTTTTCAAAATCAAACTTTTGTATTGGGCTGTTTGGAATCGCTTTCACAGAAACTAACATTGTTCCGCACTTTGGTCCAGGATAATGATTCGCTTCTTTAAGCACAAGTTTGTTTAATTCATCACAAATGACAAATGTAGCCATGCATGTCCTACCACTTCTGAATAGAAGCGATACCTGCAGATATAGGTGTATTTTGTAGAATAACAACTGTATTTGAAATATGTGGCAATACCGTAAAGGAGTCTCCATTTCGGGATACGGTATCTGTGCGGACAATGTGCTCACCAAATGAGGAGACACGCTCTAAATTGAAAAAAAAACTGGCTGGCTGATTGCTTGATTTATTTACGTAAAATGCACCCGGTGTTAAGATAATTTGTGATGTTTAGGATGCCACGTTGAATATAAATGATGTTTCAAAGAATAAGACTGAAGTAAGAAGTAACTGACCAGTAGGCAAACGATGAAAACGGCGGTCGGTGAGCTCTGACAGCGAAACGATAGCTGCATTGTTTCCACCCACGATCACCAAATAAACATCTGGAAAACCAAGGAAGAAAGATGACAAAACAAATCTAAAAGCAGATGAATTAACCTTCGCGGTCCGATGAAACGATGACCTCGATGAACGTCACTGGGCTCGAATCCTTCCAGAAGACAGGGAGACGAGTGAGCAGAGCCGACTGTGGGGCATGCGTCTTCACGGCATACACCTCGAGGCAATCTCCAGCGCCTGGAGCATTTGGGGGCATGTTCATGAATCAGTTTTGAAACAGTTGTCCCGTCTAATAATTAGACTAGTCTTGACAAAAGAGGCATCTCATAGAATCCCACTTTTCTGATTTTATTGTTTAGTAATCGATCTTTGAGTAATTCGCAAAGAGAAATGAACCTGTGAAGACAAGTCGCTGTTCAGGAGAGAAAGCGATGCATAGACGAGGAAGGAGAACCAAACGATTCAACGGTGCTTGTAGGCTAGACGAAGAACCTGCCCCCTCCATTAGATCTCCTCGGCACCTTGCGACTCCAAGGATGCTTCTCCGTGCAAAACATTAATAACCGGCGAGGGATGGCATTTTAATTTCAATTAGTATTTTACACGATCCGCACCTATCAGTTTTTTTTTCTTTTTACACGCAACACCCATGTGTTGTAATCCAGTTATTTTTCACGTTCTTAAATCAACGGAATTTCCTTTTTTAAGTTCGTATCTTATGTTAATCTAAATGGAAATATTTTCAATTGGTAGTAGCAATGATTTTTTTTTAAATTAACTGTAATGTTTGCTTCCATATGCTCTTCAGGATATATTTAGCCCGTCTTTGATTTCCCAGCTTGTCTCGTCTAGGCAAGATGTCTTCATGACGTTTTTTCCTTTTATTCATTGAGGTGATCGCATGGTGTCTTGGTCCTAGACCTAAGGGGAGAGAGTTGTCCCACATTCCCTTTCTCCCCTAGCTGGCCCCCAAATTCTTGCAGTTCCCAGCTTTTCTCTCTGTTTCTCTCTTCTCTCTGTGCTCTCGCACGATCAAATTGCGCAGTAGCACGCCGTCGGCTAAACGAATGACTGCTAGAACTGCTAGGATCGATGGCCCGCCCGAGAGTTCCCTTGCACGAAGCCACTTCAATCTAAGAATTCTCCCAGTCTTGCAGTGTTTTCCATCTTCTTCTGTTCGAGCATATCGGGGTGTGATAGGGAATTGGAATCAGCACGAAATGACACACAGCTAATTGATAATACGGTTCATTTTCGCGAATGTTTTATTTTGACATTGACAAACTAATTGTACTGCTGCATTTGTTTGATCTGTTTTTACCTATTCCATTGGAAGGGCTTGTTAGAGAAGTGAGCCTTTGTTTTAACTTCTGACTTTATCAGTTACCTTTTTCCATTGCCAGTCTCCCCTGTCAATCGACCGTCCAACTCTATTTACGCGACGTGAACATATAAATGACGGACGGCAGCTTTTTCAGATTTCTGCTTGGATGATTCTCGAGGAGAGAGAAGCGTGTTGCACCTCCTGAAATTTTACTGAATTCCTTTTTTCCGGCTTCACTTCCGGTCTATTTTGGATTTTTGAGGTTGGAAGCTTTTTCTCCTTTTTCAGCTGTATACAGGTTAAATTTTATGTATTCCTTTGACAATTCATATTGCGATTGAACCTCTTGTCCAAAAACCGTTCACTTTGTCATTTCCTATGAATGGAATGTCCTTGAAGACATTGCATTTCCTTGAAGCCTTCCATTCTGAATGATGCGGAGAGGCACTTCAACTCGTCTCCAATACCTTGGTAGTGGCATTCTGGTGACAATCTGCCTGATCCTTCTCTACTCACATCTTCAGGAAGATGGCGTTCGTTGTATTTTGCGGACATTCTGTTTTGTTTCTCTCTGTATTCCACACCTCCTTCCAATGCTGAACAAGGACCGATGCAGAGGGGGGGGGAGGGGTCAAAGCCAAGAAAATCTTTTTTCGGTCTAAATTTTCATTTATTGTGAGGAAAGATGCCCCTTTTTCATCCAAAAATGTTTTCCGGAAGAGCGGGGGGGGGGGGGGTCCAAAATGATTCTGAGCAGGCTGGGGGATTCAACAAGGCGCACGAAACTGCCTTGTTTTCAGCACTCACTGCCTCCTTCTGTTTTCGAGGCTGTATTTTAAATGAGCGTGTTGAACTCAGCACTTTTCTTTTAGTTTGCCGGCTCTAATGTGGCTGGACCCCCTCCTCCGCCCCTTCAGCCACTACGCCCAGATCGACTTCCACGGGAGGATGGAACTGTCGAGGGGAAGGCAGTCATTGCTGCTCCACGCGGGCAATCCAAGTCAGTGTCCTCGATATTACTAGAACAGCAATGCGAACATGTCTGTTTATAGGCGGAAGTTCTCGTCGGCCGACCTCTCCATTCCTTCTCCGTATGGTGCCTTAGATCGTAATTCGCCGTTAATTTTCATAGGTTCGTTTGCAGTAACCAAAGTGATGTGTTATTGTTGCGCCTGCCCCGAATGAATGGTTCCCTCTTCGAATTAGGCGGCGTACCTCGATCGGGAACAACTTTGATGAGAGCTATGCTGGATGCTCACCCGGATGTTCGTTGTGGAGAGGAAACCAGAGTCATTCCTCGCATTCTCGGCCTCAGGGCTCAGTGGCATCGCAGCGAAAAGGTTTACTTTTCAATCTTTTTTCTAAGTTACTACCAGTGGAATCGAAGATGAACTCATGTTGAGACTTGTTTTCAGGAATGGAATCGGTTGCAACAGGCCGGTGTAACGGACGAGGTCCTGAATAGGGCTATCAGTTCATTCATCCTTCAGGTCCAATATTTCATTTGATGTAAATGTTTTGGTCCCTTTAAATAATCTTATGCAAGCATATTATTGTAAGCTTATTTCGCAATTTGCGTGCATTGCTATTCGTTTGATGATTCATTCAAGACTTTCTAATAATGTGATTTTCAATGTTTGTATTCTGCGATATTTGTGTTGTTTTTCGGTGATCGCTGGCCATGGAGAACCTGCTCCTCGTCTCTGCAACAAGGACCCCTTCACTCTCAAGTCCACTGCTTTCCTCACCGAACTCTTCCCAATGCCAAGTTCATCTTTATGATTCGCGATGGCCGGGCTACCGTACACTCTATTATTACTAGAAAGGTTTCTTTGTAAACTCGACAATTCACATTTTATGTTAGCCATGATTGCAATGCCACTCCTTTCTAGATTACTATAACTGGATTTGACCTGACTGACTACCGACAGTCATTGGAAAAGTGGAATGCAGCCATTTCAACAATGGACCAGCAATGCGAAGCAGTTGGGCAGAAGTGCCTCAGGGTATCTACTTACTACTTTTGTTATGGCAATCATTAAAAGAATGGAGAGAAGTGACGTATTGAAAAGGTTTCACGTCGCTTTTTATGTTGAGATGCATTTAGGTCCGTTATGAGGAGCTGGTTCTCCATCCGGAGCCTCAGCTTCGTCGCATTCTTAACTTTCTTGATTTGCCGTGGAATTCAACTGTTTTACATCATGAACAACACATTGGCAAGGATATCAAGCTGTCGAATGTGGAGCGCAGCTCTGATCAAGTCAATTCGCTCTTATCATTTAACCTGTGGGAATTGACGAACAATTATTTAGAATTTGAAGTGTGAAATTTAGTTTGGAGGGAGATATTCACTGAGTTCTTCAGGTAGTGAAGCCAGTTAACGTGGATGCTCTGACGAAGTGGGTTGGCGTTCTTCCAAAGGATGTCATTGACAACATGGCAGAGGTCACTTTCCCGTCCATTACACAAGAGAATCACAAATTTTAAAGTAACTGAGTTGAATTTGCAAATGGATAGTTTGCTTCTTCTTCTTGTAGATTGCTCCAATGCTCGAAGCACTTGGCTACGATCCCCGTGCCAATCCTCCGAATTACGGTAAGTCAAGTTATTCCAGTACGTGTTTGTTCTTTAACTGTAACCGTGATGAGCATTCCAGGAACGCCAGATGCAATTGTGGCGAAGAAGACTGAAGATGTTCATAAAAATGCGGACAAGTGGTTTCAGAAGGCTGCTCAAGTAATAATACCTTTTAAAGGAAGACTTGTTATTTTTCAGTAAATAAATTCTGTTTTTTTTTTTTGTTCGAAATGATATTGCTTTCGGAATAACTTTTTAGTCTTTTTTTATCTTAATTTATCGCTTTCTGTAAACCCCATTGCTCAGTTTTACTGCTAGGCCAAATTTGTGTTTGTTGATGAGTGATTGTGAGTGATTAGATTGTACCATCCGCTCAGGTTGTGGATGACCCGGCCCGAATCGTGGATCGCCCGGATAGCTTTGCCCAGGCAGCGAATGCAGACGCTCCCGCATATGGTAAGCCATGATCTGGCCTCTCTTCTCAGGTTACCCTCACAAGTTACTTTTCCCTTCTCGTTCCTGATAAAATGCTGTCGAGTTCTTATTTTAGGGCAATGTTGTCATGTTATTTGACCCTTCTTCCGTTAAAAATCCAAAACTTAGATGAATTATGAGTGGTTTTCGCTTTCTTTCTTGCATTTGCGTTTTATCCCTGAATGATTTTAAAGAGTGCGATAGACCAGCCTTTTGTTAGTTTATAACCATTGTAGTCTTCTTTGACCATCTATTTAAGTTAGTCTCATATAAAGTTGGGTGTGGCCTTACAGGCAATTTTTTAACCATTTTTGTTGATTTTCATTTTTGCTGCTTAAAATTAATTCATTCGCTTGCTGTATTCAATAGACTCGTTAAATTATGCAAGGATCTGCTTCAATTCTCTAAATAATTTGTTTTCCTGCTCACGGTTCTGTTTGCAATGAATGCGTAGCGTCTACTTTGAAAATAGTAGTTTGATGGTATGGCTCAATGTATCCGCCAGTTGTACGTGAGATTTGGCTGTGATAGAATGAACCGGCGTACTCTTCTTGCCTCCTCTTCCTTTCACTTGCTTGCTCTCTCCATCTCTCCATGAATACAGAGTCAAGTGAATAACTAACCTCCCACTGCTTCTCTTCTACCTTCATTCTTTGCAATGGTTACAACTGTTGCAAATTATGCTCTTCATTTCTCTCTTTCTGTTTGCTAGAGAAGTTGTATTCGAGAGTTGTTGACAAATTATGCTACAGTAACCTCTCTAATTCTTTATTTATGAACCGGACTACAATTTTCGGGTTAATTTGTTCATGGCTAATCGAAAACATACTAAAACAGAGATTTGTGATCCTATTGGCATACGCATTTTTCCCTTGAGCAGCTTTATGAGTGTATGAATCTGTCATCCATAACTGCATTGCTCGTTATAATCTTGAAACTTGTTCTATTCTATTTTAAGATTCCTGACACGTTTTTGTACGCTGCGTTTCTGCTTGACTGTGATAGCATTTCTCATGCTAGTAAACGGATTCTTTTGACTGCAATTGTACAAAGTGCCCACTAATTGTAAGAATGAAATTGATATTACTTCATTTTGTGAGCCCCAAGAAGTGGGTGCGTCATTTTACAAGAGAAGTCGAATCTACCAGGGAAGAAGTCCAAAAAAGAGCTTCAAGGGAAGGACTCGGTCATTGGCTGGCACGACAGCTGCTATCCAAAGGACGCGCCTCTTAAAAAGATCGAGCTATACATTGCTCTCTTCTTCGTTTCTCTATGCCCTCTTCATTTTCTCCTCTCCATATTAATCTCTCTCTTTTTTTTCTCTCTCTCTCTCTCTCTCTCTCTCTCTCTCTCTCTCTCCTTACTACCGTCTTGGTGATTGGTAGATGAAAAAGAGAGAAGGAAGACATAGGCAGCTTTGCTGACTAACAATAAGACAGGCCATCGACTCCCAATCAGAGTAGAAGAAGTGATTCTCCCTCTCTATCTCTCCCTCCCTCTCTCTCCCTCCCTCTATATATATATATATCTCTCTCCCTCTCCCTCTCTCTCTATCTCTCTTTCTCTGTTCTCCCCCTCTCCCCCTCTTCTCCCACTCTCTCTCTAATCTCCTTTCTCTCTCTCTCTCTCTCTCTCTCTCTCTCTCTCTCTCTTTCTCTGATATCCCCCTCTCCCTCTCTTCTCCTACTCTCCCTTTCTCCCTCTCTCTCTTCCTCTCTCTCCCCCTCTCTCTCTCTCTCTCTCTCTCTCTCTTTCTCTCTCTCTCTCTCTCTCTCTCTCTCTCTCTTCTGCCTCTTTCTCTGTTCTCCCCTCCCCCTCTCTTCTCCCACTCTCTCTCTAATCTCTCTCTTTCTCTCTCTTCCTCTCTCTCTCTCTCTCTCTCTCTCTCTCTCTCTCTTCTCTGTTCTACCCCCTCACTTCTCCCCCTCTTTCTCCCTCTCTCTCACACACACACTTTATCTCTCTTCCTCTCTCTCTCTCTCTCTCTCTCTCTCTCTCTCTCTCTCTCTCTCTTCTCTCCCTCTGCCCTTGCGTTGTTCATCCTCATACGGTAGCATGCACCGTCTCTGCCATTGATAGGAGAATTATCAGAAGAATTGTATCCATTCTCGCTGTCTTTCTATTTGAAATTCCCTTTAACATTCAAATTGGTGCCTATTTGTAGTAACTGGACCTCGTCTTTCACCTCTTGTCAGAAATGCTGCAATAGTTTATGTAGCTTATAATCCAGAAGTATAGAAGGACGCAGAAGAAGACGGAGACTGCTTCACCACTTAGGACAAATGTCCTAAGTGGTGAAGCAGTCTCCGTCTTCTTCTGCGTCCTTCTATACTTCTGGATTATAAGCTGAGTGTGCTAAAAATGAGGTCGTCATTGCAAGTACACCTTTTTACAATTAGAATAATTTCAAGAGATATTAATTACCTTTAACTACTTATTAAACCATTTTTTTGTTGCAACAGACGAAGGAGATTTCGAATAAAATAAGAATGACAAGGATGTTGGTGACGTTCCATTGTACATTCATCTTACAATGTACAGATCATATTCCGCGCTAGCACGTGTCTATGCCATTAACTGAGTGATGAAAAAGCTATTCTAATAATGACAGAACGAAATGAATTGTTCAGTTTGGATAGAAAATACGAAATCGAGAAAGGGAGGGAGGGAGAGAGCGAGAGAGAGAGAGAGAGTGGGAGAGGTATGGAAAGTGACATAGAATGAAAGAGCAGAAGTGGAGGGGGAGAAAGAGTGAGAGTGCCCGAGGAGAGAATAGTGTAATTGCCAGAGGGTTAAGGAGGGTGTTTCGGGAGGGAGGGGAGCTTCTGCAGGGCGAGCAGATGCAAGACAGCGACTTCTCCTTTCGCTGGCAGAGCTCAGAATATCTGCCCTTTCGATCCCTCATACTTCTTCTGCTCTTTTATCCCTCTCATTCCTCTGCAGTCCTATGATCTCTCTCTCTCTCTCTCTCTCTCTCTCTCTTTCTCTCTCTTTTTCTCCATCTCTCTCCATCTGTCCATATCTTAGTCGCATTCCTTCGCCTCTCTTTTTGCCCTTCCATTCACTTTCTCTTCTTCACCATCTGCCTTGCCCTTTCTCTCGATGTTCTGTGCCATTGGCTGACTGCTCTGATGGCAGCGAAGCCTTGCAACTCTTCTAATTCTCCTTTATCTCTCCCACCGATATGATCGATTTATTTACATTTTAGAGATAATGGAACTCAAATAAAATATTTACTTTTTTCCTACTTATAGGGGCCGGTTAAAACGCTTGGGAAGCCGCCACGGAGTTGTGTAGAGCGTGGTTAGAATATTTGTCGAATTAAGATAATTTTTTTATCGCGTCAATTATTCATAGTCAAAAATCCCAATACGTGCTCAACTTAATTACTATAAGAGTGTCTAAACGTGTCTGTTCACTGGAAATTTAAAGATCAAACGAATGTATTCAAAAGTGGAAAATGAAGCTCGCTAAAGTTTATCTGAGAATCTCCCCCAGATCGGTAGCCTCAGCCGGCTGAGAATGCGGCCAGCCTGGCAACGGGCCAGCTGGGGGCTTCTCCTGCCTCCCGTCATCTTCCTTCTCTCCGGCTTCTTCGACCAGCAACGGAGTCTGGTCGAGGCCTTCGCCTGCAAGGGATGTGCACCCCCGTGCGTCTGTCCTGGAACCAAGGGAGAACGAGTTAGTCTCTCTCCCCTCTCAAGGGGGAACGAGTTAGTCTCTCTCCCCTTTCTCTCGCTCTTATTTTACATATTTCAATCTTCTTAAATGTTTTGTCCATCCAAGACCTCTTTAAGAATAATGCGGTAGCACTATCCGCTTTAAATTTTTTTTGGCATAAGTTCATTCGAACCGCAATTGAAGAGGACATGAGGAGAAGCGCCTCTTAGCCTATCATCTTGCTTTTTGACAGCTGTCAAATTGTGAGTGGAGCACATAGAAGAGCAGATTGTGCCAGTCAGGGGAGGACTACCTTTCTCTTTCTATTCCTGTCACTGACACTTCATTTTCTTCTTTTGCTCCACCACTTCTCTCGGCTCTCACTAGTTACTGTACGCTGCGCATGGTCAAATAAAAACACTTCTCCCTTCTCTGTTCTCCCTCTCTCTTCCTCTCTCTCTCTCTCTCTCTCTCTCTCTCTCCCTCTCTCTCTCAATCTCCCTTTTTCTCTCTCACACCCTCTTTTTCTGTCTTCCTCTTCCTCTCTCTCTCTCTCTCTCTCTCTCTCTCTGTATCATATAAGTATTTCTTGGCTCTCTCTCTATTCCTCATTTTCCCTTAACACTCCCAACAAAACTTCCTCATTCCTTCGAGAGAGAAAAACAACTTTTTATCCCAACTCTACTAATGCTCTCCAGTGTTCCTTAAAAAAACTAGAACATTGAAAAATAATAATGGATGTATGATCTTTTTGAAAACTACAGCGTGCGATTTATTGGCTTTTCTGTTTGTATTTACACACAACGTCATAATTATTGGCAATCCTTTTATACTACTCAATGTGTCTTTTAATTAGTAAAATTAGTAAATATTAAAAGCTGTATTGCCCGCTCCAAGCGTGCCCTTTCTCTTCCCACTGCCATGGATCCCTGTAGAGAGAGAGAGAGAGAGAGAGAGAGAGAGAGAGAGAGAGGGAGAGAGAGAGAGAGAAAGAAAGAAAGAGAGAAGATGCCTCGTCTGGCCCGAGCAGCCAAGTTGTAAACTGACACAGGGCAGGCCATCTCTCTTCCCTCTTTCACTCCTTCCACCTTCTCTCTCTCTCTCTCTCTCTCTCTCTCTCTCTCTCTCTCTCTTTCTCTGCCTCTCTCTCTCTTTTCTCTTTCTCTCTCTCTCTCTCGTCTGATCTTGTGCTCTGTTCTCTCTCTCTCTCTCTCTCACTCCATTCTTCCTCCCTTTTCTCCTGTTCCTCTCTCCTTTCATTTGAGGCACCAATCGTTGCCTCTTAGCAAGAGTGCAGAAGAACCAGTGGCATATGGCCGAGAATTGCCAGGCAAGAAGTGAAGATCGAAGGGAACATGAAGAAGTCAACCAGAGAATATTGAAGGGCGAAATGAATCGTTATTTCATCAGACGAGTGGGTGGGGGAATTAGACTTTGCATCAGTCTTGAGTAAGTCTTAATATTGACAATATTTATGATCATTCAGGAGTCCTAAGTCTCGACTTTACAGGGTAATCCTGGTTTTTCTGGCGAGCCCGGGCATCCTGGAGCACCAGGCCCAGATGGACCGGAAGGGCCTCTCGGCGCCGTCGGTCCGTTATAATCAATACATTTTCCCTCAGAAATAATTTATAACATATATGTATATGGCTTAAATGATTGATTATATATCTATGTACTTTCAAATGAGACCCATTTCATGGCCGAAAATTTGCAGGAATGGTTGGCGCAGAAGGTGACTTTGGCGATGTTGGACCAAAGGGACCACGAGGAGACCGAGGCCTGCCAGGTAAAATAAGCTTGTAAACAGGAATATTTTGATATAGAATGAAATTCCTGCCGGTACATTCTACATTCCCTTGCGTCAGGAATGCCCGGTTATCCCGGTCTGCCTGGAATGGATGGTTTGCCAGGTCCCAAGGGTCAAGATGGTATTCCTGGATGCAACGGAACGGATGTTAGTTTCCTTCTTCTTCAATCTCCACAAATTCGTGATCAATTCAACTGGTCTTAATTTTTTTTACCAAGAAATGTTTTAAAATCTCTGCGCTGTGGAAAAAGATTCTCTCGCACATCATTCAATCTACAAAAAAGTACTGCTTCTCTTTCCATTTGCCCTTCTCACATTTCATCGTTCTCTCCACCAATCCGACCTCTTGCAAAAACCTCTCGGCAGCTACCGACTTCTTCCCGCTGGCAATCTACTCTATTCTTACATTCTTTTTTCTTCTCCGTGTAGAAAATCATCCAAATGTTTTGCACGCAAGTGATTAATAACAGAATGTAATATTCACACGTATGTACAGTACCGCTCAACAACCAGGGGTGCAGGAACTTTCGGAACTTTCGGAAAGTTCCAAAATGTCCGATCAAATTTGTGCGTTTTTCGGTAACCGCACGTCGATTTGGTTTGCATATTTGGATTCAGGCTCTCGGTTTTCACCATACTTGAGCATTAAAATGTCAAGATAATGCATATTCACCAAAACGGAAAAATTTGTAAATTTGTTGGTGCAGGAACACCACAATTCGTAGTGCGTCAATGTGTCTTCGTGTCAGTGAATTTATGAAAGCATGTGCTCGAACAGTATAACTTTAAATTGCAGTTTCAAACTTCATATTTAGTATCCTTTTGTCTTATCAAGTGCCTTTTAATGTTACAAGTAAAAAAGTACGGCAAAACAAATCTTGCAAAAGAAATTGAAGAAAAAAGATTCCCTACTTTGAGCTATCGTTTTGACTCTCTTAACTTTTTCCTAGTCAAAACGTTCTCCCCGTTTGGGATTCGAACTTGCGACGCTCAAAAAACCAATCAAGCGCGTACCTTACTGCGCTACGCAGGCCATGATGATTGTCAGAAGATCGACAATGATAATTGCAAAACTATGATCAGCCATCTACTTCGCTATACCATTTCATTTCTATCTCTCGCTCTCCTGTCTCTTTCTCAGTCTCTCACTGTTTCCCGCAGATTTCGGGCCATGGAATTTTAGGCCAGGCCTGGCCGGCCCTGTTCTATCTCGGGTCTGTACGACCCTTGGGGCCTAGATGGAGAAAGAAAGAAAGAGAGAGAAAGAGAGAGAGAGAATGAAATAGGAAGAGAGAGAAATGGAGATAAAGAATAGAGTAAGAGATAGGGAGAGAGAGAAAGAAATTGAATAGCGATGTGGATGGCAGATCATTGTTTTGCCATTATCGTCGTTATTATTATTGAGAGAGAGAGAGAGATAGAGAGAAGGGAGAAAGAGAGAGAGAGAGTAAGAGAGAGAAGGGAAAAATTGAGAGAGAGAGAGAGAGAGAAAGTGAATTTAGGAAGCAGGTGGCTGACCGACTGTCAAGGATTCGGTTGCACGAACAGAAATGATTGGTATAGCGCAGTGGTTTACCGCTAGATTGCAATTTTGTTTGTTTCAGGTTCGAGCCCCAATCGCAAAAAATATTTTCAATTATGGAAAAGTTCATTCAAAAAAAAATATTTTCCGACGCGGATAGAATATGTTTTTATGTTTTCGAAATTGAAATCTGGCATTGTACGGAAGACTACGGAAGGTATGGAATTTTCGTGGCATGGCCTCTACCAGCTCTGAAGAACAACGTCAAAATGCACCGTAAAATTGTTTGTAGCTGGGCTTCCGTATGACCAGGTGGCGTATTGGTATGCTTGCAACGAGGCTGGTGTTCGGTTCTGCTTTTGAACAAATTTCTTCAATTTCTTTTGCAAGATTTGTTTTGCCGTACTTTTTTACTTGTAACATTAAAAGGCACTTGATTAGAGACCGCAGATGATTTTCCCAAACCGCTTGAAAATGTAAATGAGGACTGATTTTGGGGAGTTTAGGTGATCAGAAAACGATTTCTACAATCAGAATCTCACGAAAGTTTGAAATTATCTTACAAAAACGCCTTTAAAAAATGAGAATTCCTGGGGAAGATGGGCCTCCTACAGTAAGCCCGTCCACGTATCTCAATGTGCCAAACGGAGTTCGGCTGGTCAGATGCTCGAACCAGACGATAGTAGTTGTGCTCGATAAATTTAATTCCTATTAATTTTCCATTCTTTTGCTTTTTTAAATCTAATTTTATATCCGGCTAATCTCCATGATCATTCTTCTAAGTGGTTTCACACCCTCAAATCGCCTCTATCGAAGTGGTTAATTATTTCGACTAAAAAATAACCACATAATCAACGACAATTCACTATCGCCTCGCAGAATCTCGGTCATAGTTTACATAGGTATACTGGCGGATGTCTTCTATCATAAAATGATGTTTAAAAATCCCGAGGACATCTGGGATACATATTAAATCATTATAAGTGGGAGAAACCATGATGTGATAATTTTGTTCGAGGAAAATTTTTCGTGTTTGCTCGCAATATACGAACAAAAAAAAATCAGTGTACTGAATCCAGATTGGCTTTAAGTATAATCTCTCTTCAAAATGCGATCAGGGAATACCGATAAACGAAATAGAACGAAAAAATGAGCTTGCACCTGTTTCAGCTAGAAACTATCTATCAATGATATCTCCTTATCGCCCCGCAGAAATTCGACAAGAAACCGCCTAGCTATCACACAACATGCCATCTAATATTAAATTAAAATAAGAATCCCCGAGCTTGCGGATGAACCAAATTATAGTTGAAAAACTGAAAAAGCCAAGCTCACGAAAAAAGCTTCTAATGAGGTTTTTTCAGCGTAGTGCCCGTGTATGCAAGGCAGAATAGCGCCCAAAATTTGAAAAACCTTCCTTTAAAATATTGACAAAAAGATTCTTGACAAGTTTACCGACAAACTGCAAAAAAGAATAAAAAGTTATAGAACAAGCTCTCTTAAAAAATTTGAATTTATCAGTCCGAACGTGAAAAATTCTGCTAATTCAGTTACGGTAGGTTGACCCAGTTTTGTGTTATGTCATTCTTTCACTCTGCGGTCTCTACACTTGATAAGACAAAATGATACTAAATATGAAGTTTGAAACTGCAATTTAAAGTTATACTGTTCGAGCAAATGCCTTCATAAATTTCACTGACACGAAGACACATTGACGCACTACGAATTGTGGTGTTCCTGCACCAACAAATTTACAAATTTTTCCGTTTCGGTGAATATGCATTATCTTGACATTTTAATGCTCAATTATGGTGAAAACCGAGAGCCTGAATCCAAATATGCAAACCAAATCGACGTGCGGTTATCGAGAAACGCACAAATTTGATCGGACATTTTGGAACTTTCCGAAAGTTCCGAAAGTTCCTGCACCCCTGGTTGTTGAGCGGTACTGTATGTACATATATGTATGTATTCATTATGACACGACGTAGTAATTGTACTAGTTGATTAGGTGATTGTAGTCTAAATCGCTTGATTCGCAGGGATTCCCCGGCCGACCTGGTCTCGCTGGTCCTCCTGGCATGCCTGGAATACCAGGCGGAACAGGTCGACCTGGAATGCGTGGACTGCCTGGAGAGGGTGGCATCAACTCCATCGGAAGAAAGGTTCTCCTTACAATTCTGAACATCAACATACGCTGCGATTATTAATTTTTCGTCTACAATATAAAAATTAAAAAAATTCTCTGGGTTTATTCATTCACTCAATTCTTTCAGTGACGAGTACCTTGTTGATTTCCATAAACTGCTGTGTCTTGCAGGGAGAACACGGAGAGAACGGCTACCCGGGCACTCCGGGAGCGCCAGGATTGTCGGGAGTGCCGGGTATCAAGGGCGCCAAGGGAGACGCCGGCGCCGTGGGGCCGCCTGGATATCGCGGCCCGCCCGGTCCCAAGGGACGCATGGGACCGAGAACGAACGGAGTGAAGGGAGAGAAGGTGTGGCCTGCGTTCCTTTCATCTCACCCTTCATCACGTATGCATGCACATACATATGCATATCACGTATACATGATTGACATAAAAATAAAATATCCGTATGAAGGGTATGCAAGGACCTCCCGGGCCCCCTGGAAACGCTGGACAAATCTCGGCTGGCAGCAAGCTTCCCGACACGGAGGTATACTAGTCTGAATATATTAAAAAGCTGGATATATATATGAGTAGAGTGTTCGCTTCTTCCTAAGGTGGTGCGTGGCCCGGCTGGCGAGGCGGGTCCGAAGGGAGAGAAGGGCCGAGTTGGTCCGTCTGGAATGCCTGGTTTGCCTGGCATCGACGGGGGTCCTGGCTCAGCCGGTCTTCGTGGCAACAAGGGAGACTTTGGAGATGTCGGAGCCAGAGTTAGTCTTCTTCCTTTATCTCACTACGAATTCTAGAACCTCAAAAGAATCATCAAATGTTTTTTGAAAGCTATACGTTTAATAACAAGTGAAAAATGGCTGATTGTAGGGAAAGCGCGGCAAGGACGGTTCGATCGGTCCGCATGGCGAGAAGGGAAGTGAAGGAGAAAAGGGAGTGCCCGGCTACCCAGGCACGCCTGGCATGAAGGGAGAGGCCGGAGAGCCAGGCTACGATGGCCGACCCGGACCCGAGGGAGACCCGGGTCCGGCTGGACCTCTCGGAGAGGGCCATGGAGAGGCCGGCCCGCGTGGTCTGCAGGGCCTCGACGGGGTGCCAGGGGAGAAGGGCCTTGCTGGACAGGTCAGTCTCAGTTTGTCTTCTCGTTTTTTTCCGTATTACACTCTCTTCTCTCCTATTAGAATGGCTACCCTGGGCCAGTCGGTTTCCGCGGTGCTCCAGGCCCGCCCGGACCATCCGGAGCACCTGGATTGGACGGCCTTCCTGGCTACTCAGAGAAGGGAGATCGTGGACAAGACGGGTATATCCTTTACAGAGTGCGGTTAAACTTAATGCAGATGTTCTTCTTTCTTGCAGCTACCCGGGTCTGCAGGGACAACCTGGCATTCCTGGCGAAGACGGAGACTGCGGTTACGAGGGAGAGCCAGGCTGGCCAGGAGAGGACATTGTCGGTCCACCAGGACTGGATGGCATGCCTGGACGAGATGGCAGGCCAGGTGTGCCGGGCTCGATCGGAGACCCCGGAGTGCCTGGAGAGAAGGGCTTCCCCGGCCAGGGCGTCAGCAAGGTCGGCCCGCCCGGCATGCCTGGACTGCCAGGGGAGCCTGGAATTAATGGTACGAAGAGAGGCATTCTACTGTTTCATTCTTGTAATCTCTCCTTCTGCCCCAGGCCGCTTCGGAGTGGACGGCCATCCCGGCCCGCCCGGTCTGCAAGGCCCTGTGGGAGACGACTGCGGTTACTGCCCCGACGGTCTTCCGGGAATGATTGGAGATGCCGGATCGAACGGAGCCGATGGATATGCCGGCCCGCGTGGACCCGATGGACCCATGGGCTTTTCTGGAATCAAAGGACTTCCTGGCAAGCCAGGCCGTTCTGGATCCGATGGCATTCCGGTTGGAAGAGATTCAGCACGGTTAATTTGGTATGAATTACTTGTTTCAGGGATCGCCTGGAGCTCCAGGTCTTCCAGGAATCCCTGGTTTGAAGGGAGAGCCAGGTGACATCCTCGGACCCATCGAGAACCCACCCGGCGTTGACGGACCCAAGGGAGAACGCGGCATTCCTGGTCTGCTCTGGATAAAGAGACAGATACAGAGAGAGAGAGAGAGAGAGAGAGAGAGAGAGAGAGAGAAAGAAGAGATGAAGCCTGTTCATGAACTCTTGCTGACTGACTTCTTTCTCCGTAGGCTTGCCTGGAATTCCTGGTCGTCCCGGAGAAGAGGGTCTGCCAGGGCTGCCTGGCCAAGATGGGTATCCTGGAGCAGTTGGCGAGAAGGGTCTTCTGGGTATTGACGGCAAGCGAGGACGCGAGGGAAATGTTGGTCAAAACTTTTTCGATGTTGCCAGAAGCGAGCATGTGTTTTTGACTGGCGTAGATGCTTCCTGCTGTCTCTGAATATATTATTGTTGACTATATTATGGATGTGACTTGTGTAGCTTGGATACCCCGGCCCGCCTGGCCCGCCTGGTGATTCTTTCCCTGGAGCGCCTGGTACTCCTGGTCTTAATGGCGAACGCGGTAACGATGGTCTGCCCGGTCTTCCTGGAGCCCCTGGCCTGCCTGGTCCTGCCGCGCCCCAGAATATTGTTCAGGTACTTAGGCACAATTATTCGCATTCATGTGAGTAGTCTTTGTGCTTCCAGTCGCCTTCCGGCAATCCCGGTTTCGATGGCATCCCTGGTGTGAAAGGCGAGCGAGGAGCGGATGGCTTGCCCGGTCTCCCTGGCAATCCTGGACCCACCGGACCACCCGGACGACCCGGAGAACCCGGCATTGACGGCCTCGTCGGATTCCCTGGACTGCATGGAGAGCCTGGACTGCGTGGCATGCAGGGCGCTCTTGGACTCAACGGACTCGACGGAGAGTGTGGAGAGGAGGGCGAGCCAGGATTCCCCGGGGCGCCTGGACTTCCGGGTAAACCTGTTGCTTGGAGAGAGTGAACTACATACATATGTACATATATACAATTAGAGAGAGAGAGAGAAAGTGATGATCGAAATAATAGAATTTATGCCCCAGGGGCTCGCGGTGATCCCGGCTACGGCTACCCCGGTCAAGCTGGCAATCCCGGTCCCCCTGGAGAGGCTGGAACTCCTGGCTCCGCCGGCCTACCCGGACTTCCTGGCAAGGATGGTCTGCCTGGCGCTCCTGGTTACCCTGGCGAGCCTGGCGCGGTTGCACTGTACGTTTACTTTCATTTACTGTCGCAGTAATCCCATACTTACATACATATGTATGACTGAAAGGATTACAGTGACGGCTATCCTGGCCTGCCAGGAGCAAAGGGCGAGCACGGATTGGTGGGCATTCCTGGCAAGGCCGGCCGGCCTGGCCACGGGGGACCACCGGGAGCGTCTGGACGCCCTGGAGCTCCGGGTCTTCCTGGCGATGAGGGCTTGCCTGGCTTAGAAGGAGACTGCGGAGATATGGGTGACGATGGACTGCCTGGTCTACCTGGAGCTGTCAGTTCTTCTCAACGTTATAGTTGTCTGCTTTAATTTTCTTATTCGTCACTGCTAATTGTGTTCCTCTAGCCCGGTGCCGCGGGTACTCCAGGCCGACCCGGAGAGGATGGCTCGATCGGCTTCCCCGGTCTGCACGGAGAACCTGGCCTGTCTGGTCTGCCAGGCCCGGATGGATATCCTGGAGAAGAAGGAGACCGCGGCTACGATGGAGCACCAGGACTTCCTGGAGAGCTAGGAGCTGATGGTAGCCTCTTTCACTCCTGCCTTCTTTTCTGCAAGAATATCAGCACCACTTCGTTCTTCCAGGTCTGCCCGGCATTCCTGGTCAGGTTGGTCTTCCTGGTCTGCGAGGCGAAACCGGAGAGTCTGGTCTGCCTGGTCTACGTGGAGCTTCCGGTGACTCTGGTGCTCTCGCTCATCCTGGTCTACCTGGAGATGACGGCTACCCAGGTCCAGAGGGCCCGCCCGGCTTGCCTGGCTTAGATGGCACGCCTGGTCTGCGTGGAGAGACTGGAGAGCCCGGTGCTGGCTACCCTGGCAATCCTGGACTTCCTGGAGCACCTGGAGATGTTGGCTATGATGGACTCGACGGAAGGGTCAGGCTTTTACTGTATAACCGTCGCAGCATGAACGTGTAATGTTTATAAACACATTAAAAAAAATTTACGTTTACTTTTCAGAATGGACTACCTGGCATGCCTGGCCTTCCGGGGCCTCCAGGTCCTCCTGGAGAATCTGGCCTTGAGGGCATCCCTGGCAAGCAAGGAAGAGACGGAATCCCTGGTGCTCCTGGTCTCCGCGGAGAGCGGGGCCAGGACGGTATTCCGGGACTTCTCGGAAATGCTGGATACGACGTTGGTTTTGTATTAAAATTTTTTTTACATGTCTATCAAAATTAGTTCGTTGTAATCGAAATGAAGGACTCTTGTGCAGGGACCAGTTGGACCGCCGGGTGAGAAGGGGTACCCGGGCATCCCGGGAGAATCTGGCCCCAGGCCTTCCTGGATCACCAGGTCTGCCTGGATTCAAGGGTAATGCTGGCACGCCTGGCTATCCAGGAGCTCCTGGAGCACCCGGACTTCTCGGAATTCCGGTAAATGTTTTAATGTTTCATTTTCCTCTTAATAAAAAGCAAGTTCCAATGATTGGTGCAAACATAATGATTAAGGGAGATTCTGGCCTACCTGGAGTGCCCGGCATTGCTGGGGAGCAGGGCTTCGCCGGTCGACCGGGCGCCCCCGGCCTGTCGGGTGAGCGTGGACTGGACGGAGTGCCTGGCCAGTCGGGCCTGGACGGTATTCCGGGTGCCCGCGGTCTTCCTGGAGATGCCGGCCTGCCCGGTGGACCTGGACAGGACGTGTACGGACCAGCCGGCCCCGAGGGAGACGCTGGCTGGCCAAGTGCCGATGGCCTCCCCGGCGGCCCTGGTCTGTCTGGAGAGTCTGGCACTCCTGGCTACCCCGGAGCACCTGGACTTCCTGGACCTCATGGAGAGCCTGGACATTCGGGTTTGCCTGGGGAACCTGGACTTCGCGGAATCGACGGAAAGAGAGGTCATTTCTCTCATTATGGACTGCGAACTGACTGCAGGGATAACATGAATAAGTTATCTGCAATGTACATACATAGATAGTATGCAAAAATGAATTGCAGGCTTCGACGGAGCGCCGGGCCTGCCTGGAGCAGATGGTGTGCCCGGTCAGTCGGGAGAGGAGGGAGAATGCGGAGAGGATGGCTACCCTGGCCCGCCTGGTCTCGATGGATCTCCTGGCTTCCCTGGCGCCCGCGTCAGTTGATATCATCTCAAGCTCTTAATTCATTATCTCGTTTACTGATATTGCTCACTCCATATGTACATACATACATATGTCTCGAAGTTGATAAAGTGTTATGATGAATTCAGGGAGAGGCAGGTGCACCAGGCAACGTCGGCTGGCGTGGAGAGGACGGCTATCCGGGTCCTCCCGGCGCCCCAGGATTCCCTGGTGAACGCGGCATGGATGGCCTGCCTGGTCCTGATGGTCTCCCCGGTCTGCCTGGCCGGCAAGGTCCTTCTGGACCGCCTGGACCTTCACCAATTCTTGGAAGACCGCCGGCCGGAGTTCCTGGTGAACCTGGCTATCCTGGCCAGAAGGGCTACCCTGGTCTGCCCGGCGACAACGGTTTGCTATCTTCGTCAACCTTACAACTTCTTTCAAATAAATATCGACTAAATAAATAGAAAAATGAAAGTGCCGTTTGGCAGGTCGTTCTGGTCTGCGTGGGAACGACGGTCTTCCCGGCCCTCCAGGCCAAGCGGGACTTCCAGGCCAGCCGGGCACCCCGGGCACGCGTGCTGAGAGTGGAGTTCCTGGGCACCAGGGAATCCCCGGCCGGGCAGGCTCTCCCGGTTCCCCAGGCCAGCCCGGTTGGCCTGGCCCCCAGGGCGTCTGGGCTCCCTCGCGCGGCTTCACCTTCACCAAACACTCGCAGACCACCAACGCACGTTGTCCTCAATGCATTTTAATGATTTAGTAGAAGGACACATTGGACAAGAAAGCATGAGATGACTGCAGATCCCGCAATGCCCGAATGGGGCGACTCCCCTCTGGACTGGATACTCGCTTCTCTACGTACAAGGCAACGGCAAGTCGAGTGGTCAAGACCTCGGTTGGTCCTCTCTTGTCTTCTCTTCCCGTCCCTTCCCCCTCCAACCCTGACCTCGGTTGGTCGTCTCTTGTCTTCTCTTCCCGTCCCTTCCCCTCCAACCCTGACCTCGGTTGGTCGTCTCTTGTCTTCTCTTCCCGTCCCTTCCCCCTCCAACCCTGACCTCGGTTGGTCGTCTCTGGTCTTCTCTTCCCGTCCCTTCCCCCTCCAACCCTGACCTCGGTTGGTCGTCTCTTGTCTTCTCTTCCCGTCCATTCCCCCTCCAACCCTGACCTCGGTTGGTCGTCTCTTGTCTTCTCTTCCCGTCCCTTCCCCCTCCAACCCTGACCTCGGTTGGTCGTCTCTTTTCTTCTCTTCCCGTCCCTTCCCCCTCCAACCCTGACCTCGGTTGGTCGTCTCTTGTCTTCTCTTCCCTCCAACCCTGCTCTGACAGGCCAGCCCGGCTCTTGTCTGCCCCGCTTCAACACGATGCCCTTCATGTTCTGCAACCTCAACAGTGTCTGCCACGTCTCGTCTCGCAATGATTACTCCTTCTGGCTCTCCACCGAAGAGCCTATGACTCCCATGATGAATCCAGTCAATATTTTGCATGTCATTACAAAGGAGAGAAGGGGAAATTCATATAGAGAAGGTGAAGTTCATATAGAGAGAATGAGAGAGAGAGAGAGAGTGAGAGAGAGAGAATGAGAGTGAGAGAGAGTGAGAGGGAGAAAGAGAGAGAGAGAGAGAGAGAGATAGAAAGAGAGAAAGAGAGAGAGAGAAAAAAAGAGGCTGCCTGTCTAGGTTACTGGAGCCGCAGTCCGTCCTTACATCTCTCGCTGTGCTGTTTGCGAAGTGCCCACGCAGATCATCGCCGTCCACTCGCAGGACACTTCTCTCCCTTCTTGCCCCGGTGGATGGTCGGCTCTCTGGAGCGGATATTCCTTTGTCATGGTAAGATATGCATTCGATAGCCTTCCGCAGTACAATTCCATGATGGAGAAGTTGAATCTTTTCATGATCACTCTCCTTGTTCAGCACACCGCGGCGGGAGGCGAAGGAACCGGTCAGTCCCTGCAATCGCCGGGCTCTTGTCTGGAGGAGTTCCGAGCCGTGCCGTTCATCGAGTGCCATGGCAAGGGAACCTGCAATTACTACGCAACCAACCACGGCTTCTGGCTTGCCATCGTCGGAAGGGTCCGTGTTTCTTCCCTCTCTTTCTCGCTTCCTCTCATTCTCTCTCCCTCTCTGTTTTTTTCCATCTTTCTCTCTCCCTCTCATTCTCTTTCCTCACGTTCTCTTACCTTCTCTTTCTCTTTCCTCTCGTTCGTTTACCCTCTCTAACTCTTTCCAACTCTCTCCAACTTCCTCTGATTCTCTCCCTTCATTTCTCCTTTTGAGGACTCCCAGTTCCGCAAGCCGATGCCTCAGACTCTCAAGGCAGGCGGCTTGAAAGATCGCGTTTCCCGCTGCCAAGTTTGCCTCAAGAATCGATAAATTACTTCATTTCCAATTTCATCAATTTTATGATTCACTAAAGAACAAGAGATATTCGCCTTCTGGAAAGACGCAGCCGAGTAGTCATTCATCGTTTCCTAGTCATTTCTCTCAACTCTGCTAATCAATCATATTTGTGAATTGTGTACCTGATTCTCTATATAATCGCTTCTTCGCAAATGTCAATCATGGGTTTTTTGACGTCCTAATATTCTAGAAGTAGCAGATAAGTAAGAATTCGGTGTCATCCTGAGCTGCCTTTTCCCTGCATTTCCTGCCTGATACTCTCTTTCAGCTGAACTTTAATTTACTGCCTTCCTCGTTTTTTTTTTCGTGATTATCCACACGAAATTGCTTCACTGCCTTCACATGCCAACCACGATTTATGCTTGACATAGAATGAAATTTCACTGATTAATTTCATCGTTATATCGATATTTCCTTGATGATAAACTAATCTGTTATGCATTATGCCATGCGATTTCAACCATTCATTTCTACTCATTTTTCAATCAAAGTAGCTTAAAAATAAGCAATCCATCTTTTCACTTTATTCGTGAGAAAAAAAGAAGGACATAACTCCCATGCGGACACAGAAAAGAAGAAAAGGATGGAAGAAAGCATGAAAGTGGCGAGTCTTACCCCAGAACATTCTTGACGGCGAGAACGGCAGTGCCAACGAAGTGAAGAGACAGAAAGAGAGAGAGAGAAAGAGAGAAAGAGAGAAAAGAGAGAGAGAGAAAAAGAGAGAGAGAGAGAGAAATAGAGAAAGAGAGAAAGAGAGAGAGAGAGAGAGAGAGAGAGATCTTGATGGCCGCGGCAGTGAGCAAAGCGGGGGACTCAGACGTCTTGCCATCGCTGTCCTTGTAGGGCTTTAAGAGAAAATGACATGATAAGCAGTAATGTATTAAATGAGAGAATATAAATAGAGAGCAGCGGACTTGGTTGAGAGGGAGCAGCGCCTTGTACAGAACAGTGATCTTCTCTCGATACTCTTCACACACTTTGATCTCCCGCAACTGATCCTTCGAGATCGTTGTCTTGATCGGCATTCAGATTTATCTTCGCCGCCAACTGGAGAATAGCTATCTTGAAGCACGAGATTCAATCAATATCTTATTCTCTCATTCTCTTTCTCTCATAACTTCTGTCTTCACTCTAACATTGTGAATCCGCGCCCCGTGTCCAGGATGGCCCTGAAATAACGAAGTAAAAGAAAGATTCGGATATGCAAGAATAGTATCGGGCTGCGCAGATAAGTAGAACTTTGATTCCTTGGACTTCAGCTACTGAGCAGTTGGTGGTTGGAGACTTCAAGCATTCGCAGGAGTTTGTGCAGTAGGTTTCATCTTTGAACTGAGTGAAAGTCAACCGTCTCCGATTGGAGACGGCAATTGAAATAACAGCAATCTTACGGACCATCGACCATTCTTTCATTTCCAAATTGCAACTGAATAGTCAACATTTTCCTGTATTGTGGCAGTGCAAATAGTATCTAAAAACATGAATGTTTGTCATTGTGAAAGAAGAAATGGAATCATCCGGCGCGAGTGGCTGTTTCTCTTCATGGTTAGCTTAATATTTGCTTAAACACGACTTTGTAGTTATATTTGGAGGACTCAAAAAGTTCGCCTGCCTTCCGGAAGCGGAGGAAGTGGAGTGGTCAGAAGAGAAAGGGCGGCAATACACAAAAGCACCGTAAGATGTCACGAGCGATTGAAGAGATTGACAGAAAAGGGCTTTATGTTGTACTGCTGAATCGGAGGGAGAATGAAATGTTCATCGAAGAGGGTGAAGAACAAGTCGAGGTTGGAGAGAGGGAGCAGGAGAGAGAGAGAGAGAGAGAGAGAGAGAGGAAGGAGAGAGAACAAAGAATAAGGGAGGGAGTGGAAGCGAGAAAATGTGTTCTTGGCCATATTGGTCTTCACTAGTTTCCTGAAAGGTATAGCTGTACTTGGCGAGAACGAGACTCTTCAGGTGAGAGACGGCAATTCTCAGCCCAACTCAGCTTCTCTCTTTCCTTGTCGTTCATGACTTATGGAATAAAATACTACTGCTGATTTACAATTAAACTCCTGACCATAGGAATGACATGGAAAAATAGCCGAAGCCAACTTGTTACAGACCGAAGGGAAGCGCACGAGTTGTGACTGCTCTGGGTTCTTTCATCGCGTATATCACATCACTTTTCCGTTCTTCTAGATTATTTCGTCATTTCTTTTTAAAGATCTTCACGATTGGTTCCCTGCTCATGACAATCGCCTTTGCAATCCACCGATGACTTTCTCCCCTCCCGTCTTTTCCTCCTTCTCTGAGTGCTCTCCCTTGTCAATGATAAATATGGCTGCACATTCAATACCAAGCTGGTTTAAGCTTATGGAAAAAAATGTCCTGTTAAAAAGATGTTCATGTACTGCTTTATACAGAGAATAGAGCTAGCCAAAAACACTTTATGGGAATGCTTCTATACAACGTTTACTCACCCCATGAAAAAAGGATGAAAAGGGGAGAGAGAGGGAAATTGGCCGGAGAGAGCTCTCTCTACAGCTAGTACAAGTGCTTGGCCACGAACAGAGACTCCGCAGCCGTCGATGCCGCGTCTTCGCCGTCGTACTTGCCAAGAGAAGCCAGGCCATTCGCACGAGCACGCTGCAGGAGAGTCCTGGAGGAGGGAGAGATCGAGAGGAGAAAGAGAACGAGAGAGAAAGAGCGATGGAGAGAGAGGAAGAGAAAGAGAGTGGGAGAGAATGAGCGAAGGAGAGAGAGGAACAGAAAGAGAGTGAGAGAGAAAGAGCGATGGAGAGAGAGAGTAAGAGAAAGAGAGTGAGAGAGAAAGAGCGATGGAGAGAGAGAGAGAGAAGAACAGAAAGAGAGTGAGAGAGAAAGAGCGATGGAGAGAGAGGAAGAGAAAGAGAGAGAGAGAGAGAGAGAGGAAGAGAAAGAGAGTGAGAGAGAAAGAGCGATGGAGAGAGAGAGGAAGAGAAAGAGAGTGGGAGAGAATGAGCGAAGGACAGAGAGGAACAGAAAGAGAGTGAGAGAGAAAGAGCGATGGAGAGAGAGAGTAAGAGAAAGAGAGTGAGAGAGAAAGAGCGATGGAGAGAGAGAGAGAGAGAGAGAGAGAAGAACAGAAAGAGAGTGAGAGAGAAAGAGCGATGGAGAGAGAGGAAGAGAAAGAGAGAGAGAGAGAGGAAGAGAAAGAGAGTGAGAGAGAAAGAGCGATGGAGAGAGAGAGGAAGAGAAAGAGAGTGGGAGAGAATGAGCGAAGGAGAGAGAGAGGAAGAGAAAGAGAGAGAGAGAGGAAGAGAAAGAGAGTGAGAGAGAAAGAGCGATGGAGAGAGAGGAAGAGAAAGAGAGAGAGAGAGGAAGGGAAAGAGAGTGAGAGAGAAAGAGCGATGGAGAGAGAGGAAGAGAAAGAGAGTGAGAGAGAAAGAGCGATGGAGAGAGAGAGAGAGAAGAACAGAAAGAGAGTGAGAGAGAAAGAGCGATGGAGAGAGAGAGGAAGAGAAAGAGAGAGAGAGAGGAAGAGAAAGAGAGTGAGAGAGAAAGAGCGATGGAGAGAGAGGAAGAGAAAGAGAGAGAGAGGAAGGGAAAGAGAGTGAGAGAGAAAGAGCGATGGAGAGAGAGGAAGAGAAAGAGAGTGAGAGAGAGAAAGAGCGATGGAGAGAGAGAGAGAGAAGAACAGAAAGAGAGTGAGAGAGAAAGAGCGATGGAGAGAGAGAGGAAGAGAAAGAGAGAGAGAGAGGAAGAGAAAGAGAGTGAGAGAGAAAGAGCGATGGAGAGAGAGGAAGAGAAAGAGAGAGAGAGGAAGGGAAAGAGAGTGAGAGAGAAAGAGCGATGGAGAGAGAGGAAGAGAAAGAGAGTGAGAGAGAAAGAGCGATGGAGAGAGAGAGAGAAGAACAGAAAGAGAGTGAGAGGGAAAGAGCGATGGAGAGAGAGGAAGAGAAAGAGAGAGAGAGAGAGAGAGAGAGAGAGGAAGAGAAAGAGAGTGAGAGAGAAAGAGCGATGGAGAGAGAGAAAAGAACAGAAAGCGAGTGAGAGAGAAAGAGCGATGGAGAGAGACGAAGAGAAAGAGAGAGAGAGAGAGAGAGAGAGAGAGGAAGAGAAAGAGAGTGAGAGAGAAAGAGCGATGGAGAGAGAGAGGAAGAGAAAGAGAGTGGGAGAGAATGAGCGAAGGAGAGAGAGGAACAGAAAGAGAGTGAGAGAGAAAGAGCGATGGAGAGAGAGAGAGGAAGAGAAAGAGAGTGGGAGAGAGTGAGCGAAGGAGAGAGAGGAACAGAAAGAGAGTGAGAGAGAAAGAGCGATGGAGAGAGAGTAAGAGAAAGAGAGTGAGAGAGAAAGAGCGATGGAGAGAGAGAGAGAAAAGAACAGAAAGAGAGTGAGAGAGAAAGAGCGATGGAGAGAGAGGAAGAGAAAGAGAGAGAGAGGAAGAGAAAGTGAGTGAGAGAGAAAGAGCGATGGAGAGAGAGAAGAACAGAAAGAGAGTAAGAGAGAAAGAGCGATGGAGAGAGAGGAAGAGAAAGAGAGAGAGAGAGAGAAAGAGCGATGGAGAGAGAGGAAGAGAAAGAGAGAGAGAGGAAGAGAAAGAGAGTGAGAGAGAAAGAAGGATGGAGAGAGAGTAAGAGAAAGAGAGTGAGAGAGAAAGAGCGATGGAGAGAGAGAAGAACAGAAAGAGAGTGAGAGAGAAAGAGCGATGGAGAGAGAGGAAGAGAAAGAGAGAGAGAGAGAGAGAGAGAGAGGAAGAGAAAGAGAGTGAGAGAGAAAGAGCGATGGAGAGAGAGAAAAGAACAGAAAGAGAGTGAGAGAGAAAGAGCGATGGAGAGAGAGGAAGAGAAAGAGAGAGAGAGAGAGAGAGAGAGGAAGAGAAAGAGAGTGAGAGAGAAAGAGCGATGGAGAGAGAGAGGAAGAGAAAGAGAGTGGGAGAGAATGAGCGAAGGAGAGAGAGGAACAGAAAGAGAGTGAGAGAAAAAGAGCGATGGAGAGAGAGGAAGAGAAAGAGAGTGAGAGAGAAAGAGCGATGGAGAGAGAGAGAGAAAAACAGAAAGAGAGTGAGAGAGAAAGAGCGATGGAGAGAGAGGAAGAGAAAGAGAGAGAGAGAGAAAGAGCCATGGAGAGAGAGAGGAAGAGAAAGAGAGTGGGAGAGAGTGAGCGAAGGAGAGAGAGGAACAGAAAGAGAGTGAGAGAGAAAGAGCGATGGAGAGAGAGTAAGAGAAAGAGAGTGAGAGAGAAAGAGCGATGGAGAGAGAGAGAAAGAGAGGAAGAGAAAGAGAGTGAGAGAGAAAGAGCGATGGAGAGAGAGGAAGAGAAAGAGAGAGAGAGA
>CALZFC010000118.1:0-112500 GCA_945643635.1 Allodiplogaster sudhausi
TTTTCATCACAAGCTGCGTCAGACTGTCTTGAGTTACGCTTCTAATTTTCACTTACCTGGCCCACATTTTGCAAGCGAAATAGTTGTTGCTGCTTCCTAAGAATGAGTTTGTGATATCTGAATGTTTCCAGCAGCTGGCTTCATAAGAGTTCATCTGCCCAAACCCCACAAATGCAACTAGAAAATCAAGCACGCTTCGCTTAGTCACAAAAGCACGCTTTATTATGTAGGCGACAAAAAGGAAGACGGCAGGCCGAGAAGGCTCGAGCAACTAAACGGCCAAGACAAGAAGGAAGATGGTAGCCGAGGAGGCTCGGGCAACTAAACGGGCCAAGACAAGAAGGAAGATGGTAGCCGAGGAGGCTCGGGCAACTAAACGCCAAGACGAAGGCGCCCAACCAGACAGCGCACACCAAACATCCGCTTCTTGCTTCCTCCCTGGCCATGCAAAACAGGAAATCATTGGCGAGATGCAGAAACATATTGAATATGATTAAAGATATAACTTGCATTCTAGAGTAATTCGCATGCATCTGACTAATCAAGGAACAATGCGATGACCGGCCCACTCCCTAATCTCGCTTCTGCAAATCAGATTCGCATTGTAAGAAAGTGTAGAGCGTAAGAAGAACAGTAATATAAGTTATCAAGCTTAAACTCATAGAGATAAGAGAAGATCTTTCTTCAGGATTCCCAGCTGTGCTCTAGAGCAGAAATGAGTAAAGAATAACAACTGAGATGCGCAGATGCCGACAACAAACTATGATGTTTTTGAAAAATTGAAAGTGCAACATGGAAATAGAATTCTAGGCGTGTAAGAACGCTTGTAAATGAAAGCATAAAGGAGTAAAAAGAGTGAGGGAAGGGGAGAGAGCGCGCGAGTCCGAGCTGACTCAGTTGGTCCATCCGGTGGTGCCGGGGATGCCCCACATGCCGGCCCCTCCGCCCTGGCCGGCCATGCCTCCTCCCATGCCCTGCCCCATGCCCCCTCCCATGGCTCCGCCCATCGTGGCTGGCATGCCACCTCCCATGGCCATTCCTCCATAGCCTGTTTGCTTGAGGCTGCGGCTGCACCTGCAAAGAACGCCGCGCGTTTGAGAAAGAAGGAAGCTCTCCCCGTACCCTCGCCTGAGCCATGGCGTTGTTTTGGTTGCTGGTTTGTTGCCGGAAAAGAGTGTAGAGGTCCTCATAGCGCTCATGCTCTCGCTGCACCTCCCGCTTCAGCCCCTCCACCTCCTTCACCAGCTCCGCGTTCCGCCTGCATTGCTTATTCTCTATTCAAGTAGGATTCATACTTAAAGCAGCGACGCCGAATAGAAAGAATGCTAATCAAGCACCAAAGATCTAGAGCAGGAAAAATGGTGGTCCGAGGGTTCCACTAAAACGGGCGTGCAAGACCTCCGAGGGCTTCGAAAAATAGGGTGTAAGATATTGCGTGGTAGCCTACTTCGGACCTGCCTTTTTCCTTATTCTAGAGAAAAGAAAGAAGCGGCGGGGCGTAGCTACTTCACGCGCTCTCTCAGCACAACCAACTTCTCCAGTTCTTGAATGCGCTGCTCCTCCATGCGGGGTCGCTTGGCTTCGAAAGCATCGAACTCGGCTGGCATCGGCCGTCTCATCCCCCCGAAGGGACCGGCCGGGCCCATCGGTCCGGGTCCGAAAGGTCCGGGTGCCCCGAAAGGCAAGGGGCCTCCCTTCATTGGACCGCCGCGTCCCATCGGACCGGGTGGGCCGTTTATTCCTGTCGGGGGCAAACCACGGCGACGGCGTTCACGCTCCTGTAAGAACAAGGTTTCCGATACAATTGAAGGAGAGCCAGAGTGGATGAAACCTCTTCAATGTTCACATGCCAGTAACGGCAGCGCTGAGTGCCGCGGGAGCACTTCCCTGACTGGAACTCCTTGCAGACCGGCACTCCGTTGATGGTGTCGCCTGTGCTGACTGCGGCGATGGCTCGTGCCAGGGGCAGCGTCACCTGCAAACATACTCTTCTTACATTTCTGCTTTCTCCCTCACGACTATTTTTTTGGAAATAGACTCCTATTGTTTAACTGTTGACTAGCTACGAACACTGTGTCATAAATAGCAAACAGTGTAGGTACCGTAGTCGTTACTCTTGCTCCAACAATATCTCCTAAAGGAATAGCTCCGAATAGGCAAAACAACTAGAAGAGCTTTATACAAAATTAAAAAAAAAAGCATTGAATGGGAATGAGACGAAGTCTTAACCTCTTTCGTCGCCTTATATCTTTCTGCCTCGTCGCGAGATACATGGACAAAACGGCAGTTCTCGCGATGACAACCACGGTTCTAGGATTAACTTGTTCAATTTGCATTAAGGAAAGCATCGAGAAAAAAAATAATCCATAAAAACAAAATTGGAGATGATATTTGGAGAAAATATGGTTTCCGATCCAAAAAAATTATAGTCAAATTTCAGTTTGTGAGTAGGAAGAACATATATAATTAAAGAAAACTAACTTGATAGTCAATGCAGAAGTGAACTTCGCCACCACTGTTCTCGGGGGTAGCGTCTGAAGGATGGTAGAACTTGCAGCGAGAGCCACGATTGCAGATGTTCTTCATGAAGTCGCGACAAATCTAAAATGACAATAAGATATCATTCTATTTCGAAAAGAAAATATAAACCGATAGACGAATTTTAAACAAATGACAAAAAAGAACAAACATCAGATCGTTCTTCTGAGCGGCGATCACGGCTACGATCCCGCCTCTCGGTGTTGCCATTCGAGTCCTCTTCCTTCTTCGTCATTACTACCTCCTGAAGTAATAATACATACTAGATAAACACGTTAGTTGAAATGGCAGGAGAGAGACAAATCTAGCTCGTCAAATGATCTCATTAATGTGAAATAATGTGTTTATAGAAACAAAGGGAAGAAAGTAGCAAATTGATGTGCAGCAAATCCGCAACGCGAGGTAAGCCATTTCACGCGTCGCGGTAAAGATAAAGTGTGCAGCAGTCGGCTACTTTGGAGGGAAGGTGCCTTTTCATTTCCACCTATTTAGGGCTACAAATTTCGTAAAAGCTTTATATAGCTGTTAAGTCGACGACGTAAGTCTATTTTATATTCCCGAAACCATTAAATGATTGTCATTACAGAAGGCTTAATCACTGTCTTACAATTTCAAACTGAAGGCGTCGTAAAAGTGTTGCAGCGGCGTGAATGTTCCGAATTGCGCGCGCTTTCTATCGCTGGCTGTAGCGCGCACTCCTTCGCATTATTCGTTAGCTTGGTGAGGAAAGTCCGCTCTTGATCTTTCCAGGACGCCTTAGGCAGTGGAGACTCCCGAGGAGGAATGGCATAGAGAAGAGACAGCATATGCCACCAGCATCTCCCCATATTTCTGCCGTGATACCGCCTGGACCGGCAGTCCAGGTCTCTGGATCCACTTGTCATATCAGAGAATACTGTGAAAGCGATCCAGCAGTACGCACGATCAATCCATTGAAATAAGTTATTCCTCGCTTTTCTTCTCTCAGTTAGCGCTTGTTTCGTTGACTTTGAGACGTGAGCTGCAAGTTTGCGTTTTGCTAAGGGTTTTATTGCGTAGTGTACAATCTCCTTATGCAAATTGTGCGAGGAGCAATCGATATGGCCAAGTTTGAGCGTGTGGAGGAGTGCGAGTTTAGGCGAGACGAATGCTGACGTCTCTGGATGGATCTGGTGATGGAGGGCGCAGGCGAAATCTGTATTCCAACTCGAATTCAGCAGTCGTTCCACGCAAATTACGACGAATTACTGTCCAGAAGGTTCCTCAGCGACAGCGGAGACTCTCCCTGCCTCCAAAGGGTAATCTTCCATTTCATTGTTTATATGAGTAGCTTTAATCTTTCTCTGCTTTTGTGTGCCAGTATCCATCTAATTGTTGCTTCTTTTCTAAGGTCCCCGTGTCGAATTCGGCGAGAACCGAGTAGTGAAGGAAGAGAAGGGAAGTCGTGCCTTGCGCGAGGGCTCCAGTGATTCGCCGGCTTCTAGCAGCGTGAAGATGGAGTATTGCGAAGAGGATGATGGTAGTTTTTTTTCTCATTTCACATCTTATTTTTCATGTTCGGAACAGTTCGTTCGCCGTTCTTATTTTATATGGTTTTTGCTGTCTCTCTTTCATAATTTCTTACTAAAGTGGAACTTCGTTCATTTCTAGAAGATGACGACATTCGGTACGAGCTCGTTGAATCCGGTGATAAGAATATATCATCTTCGGATGTTGAGGAAGACAGCGAAGAAGACACTTACAATGGCTACGTGGATCTCTCAAGGTTAACCTTCATCTCAACACATTTTACATAAGTTCTGGTGCACTACTCCAGGTTGCATAAGCTCTGGTGCACTACTCCAGGGTTGGCGGGGGGGGGGGGGGGGCTACAAAGGAAAAAAATCCCTTTGTCGTTCATCATAAGTCACATTTATTGGGGAGAACATGCTGTTTTGCGCTAAAGAAAATGTTCTGCCGGTGGGGGGGGGCTCAAGATGGTCCTGAGCAGACCGGAGGAGGGGGTACAAACACGGCGCATATAATAACCTTGTTCAGCAGTGATTGTGGCTATAGTTGTGGGTTGCCTTGCTTGAAATGTGCGAATGCTTACTTCTACAGCGATGGCCCAAGCGGGCTGGAAAGCCCTTCGGAAAGTCTTCGTAAGCGGACGGAACCGTATTGGGTGATGGAAGATGACGTGGATGAACGCAGTCGCAAGGGGAAGTATTACTTCGTTCACAATGGTGTGGCAGTCCACTGTATCGAAATTCTCTCAGTTTATCTACTTTAAACTGTTAAAAAAAAGCTTGGTGTTGGACAGAAAAAATATAAGATTAAGATGGGAGACCAGCAGAACGCTACCGAACTGATGTGTTGTTTCGAGTGCGCGGCGGAGAAGAAGAAGAAGAGAGTGGAGAGGAAGGGGAGCCGAGCACAAGCAGTGCGGGCTGCGCCTTTTCCAGTCCCGGCTCGGGATTCATTCGACTCAATGATCGGTTTCTTCTTTGCACTCAGAATGCGGCGTTTTATCCACTTTTTCATTTACAGATGGCGCGAAGAATGGAGTTACGGAGTGCAAGTTCTTTTGAATCCCCGTGAGTTACCGAAGTTTATAGTCCAGCCATCTGACATCCCCCGCACCGGCCGCCTTGAGAAGTTCAAGATGTATGTTTTTGCAATGGATACCATAATTTGACAGGTTCTTTTCTCTTATAACGATATATTCGAGGCCCGACAAATACATTTTCTCCTCATCTGCCGTTCCTTCCTACGCAGAAGATAAACGGGTTTCGATTCGTTTGCCTCAGAGTCGGCTTTACGAAGGAGATCGACTCGACGAGCTCTTTCTGGACAAACTTAATAGGTATCTAATTATTTTTATTTCTTCTAAGTTCTGTGAACTCCCTTGTTTTTTCAGCAAGAAGTTGTTGAATAACTTGCCTGCTGTTTCGCTTTCTACGGTGCTCGATCTCATGAACAGCTTTGAAATTGATTGTTATCAGGTAATCAGGGCGAGTAAATATATTTCAAACATTGTATGCTGCTTATCTTAACTTTGTACAGAAATGATTTCTCAGAATATTCACTCGGCCTTGTTAACTTCGTTGCATTCCCCGAGCCAGCGGCGCAGTGAAGACGTGGATGAGGACGCGCCTTGCGAGATCTGCACATTTGTACGCTCTTCTCTTCATTCCAAATGCAAGATCTGTTTTGTTCTCAGCGGGACTCCGGAGCAGAAGACGAGATGATCTTCTGTGACGGGTGTAATGTCTGTGTCCATCTCTCGTGCTATGGCCTGGAAAGTGTGCCGAAGGGGGACTGGGCTTGCAAGATGTGTGAAGTCATCGGATTCGGAGCTGTGTCAGTTATTCATTTCCTATCAGCCCACGAAGGAATTCTTTTGAAAGCTTAGATTGGACGTTTTCGTTATGAAATGCAGTTAGTGGTAGATATCTAGTAGAGATTATAGTGACAAACTGTCGTGTGTTCTGTGCCCGAACAAGGGCGGAGCAATGAAACCATGCGACGACGGACGGCGATGGGCTCACATTGCATGCGCCCTCTGGATTCCTGAAATCAGGTCACTTCTATTTTCACTCGGATTAATTTGCAGTTTATTGTTTGTTGAACTAAGATATAAAAGTGGATGCAGATTCATCGACGTCGAGAAACGAGAACCGATTGCCGATCTAGACAAGGTGATCGAGGATCGATGGAGGCTCAAGTTTGTACCTTCGCTATTCCTTCCCTTGTCATGTCATGACTTGAGATGTTCTGTATGTGATCTGCGGCAAGGAGCATGCATCCAGTGCTCGCATGGCTCGTGCCACTCCGCATTCCATGTCACTTGTGCACAGCGAAGTGGATTCTACATGGACTACTGCGAGGTGTTCCTCATTTCAAGGAATTGCATGTCTCGTTCATTTTTTGTCTTTCCATTCATTTGTTATTCTTTTCACTTCAATAGTTCTGTCTGAGTTTCTTGTTGACCCACGGAATAAAACCCCTTGTCGAGGATTTAGAAGATTAGGATGGGGGAGGAGATATTGGGCCAGAAAAAATTACTCAAAAAAACATGGTGGCGTACGGCTTTGGGGAGACGAGAATCAGTGTGTGTGTCATATCGAAAGTATCTTTTTACGCTGTTGTTGTTTTCAGGTAGAAAACGCCATCGAATTTCACTCCGTATGCAAGAAACATACTAAGCTGCGAACTCAAGTAATAAGTGGCGAAGGAACATCTGGGGATGAAGTAGAGAAGGTTGGTATACTTGACCTGCTTTCAAGTTGTCTGTTTTGTATAATTTTTTCTGCAAATTATTTCTTGTCAGTCTGACGAGGAAGAGGACGATCGGAATGAGACAGTTCGCAGTTTGGAGAAGCACTTCTGGCTGCATGTCCAGCATGAAAAAGTCGCTTCCAGGTTCGATTCTGCTCGATTTAGTAGTTCTTTTGCATAGATTAGAATGAACAGTTCGGTTCTTTAGTTTGAAAATCGATTGTCTCGTTGCCTCGGATGTCTACGAGTACTGGAAGCTGAAAAGGGCAGATAATGGGTGCCGTTCGTTGGTCAGCTTATTCTTTTCATTTTCGTTTCTGCCACACTGTGGTAGTTTAAGTGAATTTCCTCTTAAATCGTTATATTATAATTATAAGGTGTTTGCGTTGAGATTCGTAACCCCGAGAACGAGATAGTGGTGGATGAGAAGGCGCCGATCCTTGTTCTTCCTACCAGTCCAACCTCCCAACCCATGGTCTGGCACAAAGCCAATTCTTAAAGCTGCAATCAGAGAGTTGTAGATGTAAATTGCATGAGCATACACTTCGTTTATTGCTTTTAAGACAGTACGGATATTAATTTGCACGGCTTTCCAACATATTTTGTACATTGTTTTGCCGTTTCTGATATGATATTATATGCATTAATAAACGTTTATTCAGCTGATGGCGAATCCTAAGGTCGAGGCAATTCTCACCACTCCGTTCCAACGCAAAGCCTTTCGCTTCCAAATGTTCTACCAAAGCGCCGACAGGGTTTGGCGAGAGAAGAATTGATAGAAAGCGATGGGTAAAGGGAAAGAAGAGCATGGAAGGGGGAGGGAAAGGTCATCTCCGCCTAGGGTCGAAATGCCATTCACTTGATGCTGAAGAGGGAACGACAGAAGAAGGAAATTATTGACGCTACGAGGGCCGTGTTTCAGCGAATTTATGAGGTTGTACATTTTCTTACTGATCTTGAATGAGTAATTATTCTGAAATGTCAGCACGACTCTGCGCCAGTTCCTCTTTCACAGCGAACACTCGCGTGGTTGGTCGACTTAGTGGAGCAGGACATGACACCCGAAGAGGTTTCCAAGAGGAAGAGGCTAATGGAGATTGATGTGATTTGGTTGTGTGCAGGTAGCAGAGACTGATCGACTCGCTGCTGAGCAAGAATCGCGCTTGGAGATTGTTCGCTATCGTCAAGAACGGTTCAGTTTTTTTTTCTTTGTTCGGTGTGAGAGATTGAAAAGCAGTGTCTTCATGTACTTCCCGTTTGAGTGGCTTCTCGGCTGCTCCAGTTCTGCACGGTGAGCTGTGTCTGTCTGCCCTTCTCTCCCCTCCCTCTCCTCTCTCCTTCCGTCCTCTTCCTTCTGGCTCCACTCGACTTCGCCAGCTCCATCTCTCGCGCCCTCTTGAGGCACCCTTATTTGCAGCAAAGGAAAACAGAACTTCCGGATATCCGAAGAGGTATCTTTGTGTATTTGAATTTAACTACCTTTAGATGGTTTCCAAGCTCAATCTGTATGAATTGAAAACTACAGGCTGCCAGTGAATCCGACTATTGCCTCTCTGAGGAAACCAGATTTGACTGTCGCGGTAATTCCTTCGCCGAGGACGAGTGCCCCGAGTGATGTCATCAGTTTCTCCACTCCACGGAGAAGAAGCCAACCAATGAAGTCACAGGTAGGGGAGTTCTTTCTTGGCCATTCCAATATGAGATTACTTCTCAGAATGTAATGAGCGGCTCCGCTTCCGCCCCTTCCACGCGGAGCAGCCAAGCGAAGCATTCCTTGAGGGAACGACGGTCTGATCTCAAGTACTTCTAGTATTCTTTCCTAGTTATTTTGCATGGAATAGGTAAAAGTTTGGGAGATTGGATTATTTGCAAATAGCCGTTTCTTTTCAACTTATGATGATCTTCTTTCATTTTATGTCAATAATGTTGTGCACTTTTAAAATAGAATGATCATTGCTTCATGGGTGTTTTCTATGCTCTATTATCCATTATCGGGAAATTGAATTTGATGAAGTGTGGGTTGTCCTGATCTTTTCAATATCAAACGACTAGAAATGATCCCTCGCTTCCTCTCAGTAAAAAATTTTCTCTGTCATGATCTTAATGTATCGAGTTGCCTTATCAACCGTCGCGTCGTGCATGTTTAGCATGTTTTATGCAGTTTCTGTTTGATATATATATGTTAATTTCTTTTGAGCGAAATCTTTTCCTACTATGCTTTTGTCTTGTGCCCGTCCCAATTGCGAATCTCACAATTTTTTCATTCACAAATTTTTTTAACGGTTTTTTTTCACTCTACGTTGTTTTAAATTGCCTCATGCCGTAAGCTGATGTGTGATGCATTTGCAATCCTTTTCATTGTCTTTTAATTCATTGATCTCGACAACGTGAAATTTTTAAACTACTATAATTTGAAATACTTGTACACTCATTGTCATCGATTTCATTCAATTCGAGTCGTTTACCTCTAGAAGAAAAAGATCCCCCAGATGTCTGGGGATCGTTCGAAGCTCCAAGGAGATATAGGTATCCATGAGCGTACTCGGGTGGAATGTCATGAGCTAGGTGTCTTTATAGGGGTCTCCCCGAATGAGACAAGTCATCCGCGAAGCCCTTTATAATGTTGCCGAGCGTTTCAAGGTTGGCTTTAAATATGAGGTTGTGAAACATCACTAATGTCAATTGAATCGCATAATCTCTTATTTTCTCTCTGTCTCTGTTTCGGGTGGTTGCCGCAAAGTATGGATTTTTACATTGTGTTGGGTAACATTGCATAAGCGTGTTTTGCACATGTTTGGCTGAAAAAAGAACGACTTGAAAGCATAGGTGTCAACGGTCCCCTGGCCGGGGGGCGGGGGGCCCAACCATCCATGTGCCCGGACTGGGCCTGGCCCACGAAGTGACCACCATTCGCTCATTTCGTTCTTTTCTAAAAGTTACTGCGTGGGACGTGGAACATAATTTTCATTAAGTCTGTAGCGTTGACTGACTTTCCATTGCTTACAAAATATAGTTGTAGGCACTAAATCGGTGGACGAAATTTCCGCCTACGGCCCAAATATCGCCGTCATCAATTTCTGCGCAGGCACGATTTCAGTCCATTCCTTCTTCTTCCACAGCAACTGTTGCTCAAGGTGAGTTCCCTTCTCTACACATTTTTCCTTTTTCATTTATTATCTCTCGATTCTCTGTCTCACCTAATAGGCCGTACGTTGTAGATTAGCTTCAGTTTTCCTTGCCAGTGATCTGGTTCACCAGTCTTGTTAATTTTACATTTCGTGTCTTGCTATTGGAATTATGTGGTCGAAGACAATGCGTGTGTTCTGTCCAGGGATGAGCAGAGTAGAGTGGCAGAGCTTGCAGGAGCAACGTCGACCCCTGGCTGGCGTGCAGCGAGTGTCCCTTCACGGCGAGTTATGTTCATCCCTCCCCGCCGTGTGTTCTGCTGGCGCTCTCGTCGTCTGCCTATCACTAAGGAGGAGAAGCAAGCGACCAGAGAGCGGGAGAAAACTACTGAAACCACTGGTCGGTCATTCTTCTACGAAATCTATGGAGGAGCCCGTAGTTGCTAGTTTATTTGCTGACCTAAAGATATTTCGTGTTCTAGAGCCGAATCAGATTTCTGTTCTCTTCCGTGCTGAGTTTGCTAATCTTCCTCCTCTTCTGATTAATACTCAGCGTCCTGATGTCGAGCCCTTTCGTGACTTCGTTTCCCAGGTTATTCCCAATGTTTTCTCAATGACGTCTGGCTTTTGTTTTTATTATATGCGCCCTAAGAAATATTCTTCTCGGTTACTGGTGTCCTTTCAGCTGAGTTTCCACGTCTCAGATCGCATGACTCGTGCAGCTGAGCGTGCGGAGCGGAAGAAGAAAGCGGAGAAGGGCGTTCGTGAGAAAGGCTATGAAAGAGTCACTGGCACAGCCCACCGATTTAACATCAAAGTAGATCACTCTTCTCTGCCATCGGGAATCTCTCCAAAGAACTTAGTTCCTTTTTTCATTTTGCAATTCTCTATACGGGTAAGAATTTCTTTCTCTTTCAGGATGATTTACCATCGCTTGATGTATTGATGGAGTTAAGAAGTCTCTCTTTGAACAATAAAGACCGCAGAATAGTGTGGCTCCCGTACCCGATTGACATGGTACCAGTCGGACCCCGTCTTTATCATCCATTGGTTGCAGCCATCGAGTATAGGAAAGGTTTAGTACTTTGACACTTGGTATTTGTTATGGAATGGAGAGGAAGTGTGGAAGTCCTTGAAGACGGTCCGGTAGTGGACTCTTCCTCCGCTGCCAGTGTCGCCCGCTTCTTCTGGTTCGTCTGCTCCTCTCCGACGCAACTCTCACTTGATTCTCTTAGCTGGGTCACTGATGGCCAACGCGGTCTGTCGTCAATTCTCTCATTGAATATCATTAGTTGTGGTTGTATTCAGGCACTCGCCGTCTGAATGTAGCCGGTTGTGCATTCCGTTGCGAAGCACTAACGTATATGCCAACTGCTGAGGACATTGGTAAATATGTCAGTTTTATTTGATGATTTTAAGTATAGAACACATATGCTGTTTTTTTATTGTTGAGATTGCTGCATTTGTTTTGGAAAGAATTCGTAATTTGTTGAGATTGTGGTGGCGGTTTGCCAGTCCAAGGATGAAGAAGAGAGCATTGCATTCGCCGTAAAGGCAGCGACGGCCGTGGCGAGTGAAGAGAAGATGCCGTTGCTGTCGGATGCCAAGGCTCAGTGGTGCAGGGACAATCCTCCCGACACACAACACAATGGGTTCGTTCTCTTCGGTTCCTTTTTATCTGCTTTCATTGTTTATGGAATCGACTATGTGTTTTGAGATTTCGCGTGTTGGCGTACAACATCCTGTCAGACACGTATCTGAACTTGAATGCAAAAGAGCTTTTCTACCCGTACTGCCCTAAGGAGTTCCAGCATATGAAATATCGGTATCCCGCTCTTCTCAAGGAGATCCAAGGTGTAGTTGCCGAGAAGGATGCTTGGTCGTGAAATGGAAGATGAAATGCCTTGCAGAATACTCATCTGATATCCTGCTGCTACAGGAAGTTTGCCCCCGCATGGGAAAGCAGCTTCTCCCGCCTTTTCTGCTCTCTTCCGGCTATCAATTCGATTTCTCTTCAAAATTTGTTGAGGTATAATAATTCTGGAGCGGTTAATACTAATGTAATTGATTGTATGATGCCAAGAATAGTAACTGCCGCCATTCCAGGTCCGCGAAGGATCAATGATTGCTTGGAAGACCGACAGATTCGAGCAAGTTTTTTATACTTGGATTAATTACACTTCTATTGCTCCCTCTCATGGAATAACTTGAATGCAGTTGACGATGATTAACAAATTTCAGGCTGATTTCCAAGAATCGGCGTTGGTTGACTGACGAGCTGAGAGAAGAGAAAGAGAATGAAGACATCCTTAAATACGTGGAGAGTTACGACAACGAAGAACAAGAGAACGAGAAGGAGGCTTCTCAGGATGCTCCTCTGGATAGCGAGAATGAGAAGAATCTCAGACTACTCTTTCTATCCAGACCGACACAAGTTCATGTTGGGAGCTGTTTGATATGTTCATTCATTCATTCATTCAGGTTTATCAGCATTTTTAAAGAATGAGGACATGAGAATATAGATATGAGATTAATTAATATGCAAATGTATAGATTTCAATAGCTGACGTAATTGGCTGCTTCGAGGCATGCCTACATTAAAGGAAAACAAAACAGTTAAATCTACAAATGAACTTTAAGAGGGAAAACTAAAACGAAGAGGCTGTGGGGACCACAACACTATTTAAGCGAGTGTGAGAGGCTTATGGAAGATATAAATGAGCGAGCTAGAGATGCACTGATAAATATCTCATTAGGCAGTTTATTCCAATCATTAACTACTCTATTCGACAAAAAATTAAAATATATGTTCTTCCTCTCCTGAATGCCTTCTAAACACAACTCCTCTGTGCTTGGAGATGGCGGAGTTGCATGATGTGCAGAAGAGTGCGCGAGTGTTGTGCGTGGTGACTCATCTCCATCACAAACCACAGCACGAGCATGTCAAGGTGCGGCAGAAGACAATCCCATTCGTTGCCATTCTTCATAATCTCAGTAATGAATGGTGTTGAGATGCTCCAAGCTGTTTTGGTGCGCCGTGCAATTGAGCGCGAAATTCGACGAATTCGGATATCGGTATTTTATTCTTGATTATTATTTCTTTCATTTAGCATTTTGATGATAGTCCTTGCGAAAAAAGAAATGAGCAGACTGGCGACATCCGTGTGCGAGTCCTCTTGGCAGCAGACATGAACTGCACTCCCGATGGGCCAGCCTATCGATTCATGGAGTGTGGAAGTGTCGGGAAGACTGACTCAGTCTGGCAGGCTGAGCCGGGCAGAGAACCCTTCCGTGTCCAGGTTTCCACTCTGCACTGCATTTCATTTGTGCAATCACATTGTTCCTTGTCAGGCGGACGAGGAGGTCTGCCACCTCACGAACATCTCTGGTTGTCCACCCTTTACGAATTATACATTATTCGAAAAGGACGGAGAGGTTTGTCCAGTTCAACTCATTAGATTTAAAAGAGTTTCACCAAACAATAAAAGATTTTGCTGGTACCACGGCGCCGAGCATTTGACACTTCCCCTATTTTAGTTTGGTTTTTTCTGGCAAGCTTTCTCAACCTAAACTTCGTTTTTGGAAGGTTAGTAGGTTTACTGACATCCCCCCAAACAGCCCAGTCCAAAAGTATAAGATCGAAAACTTTGATGGAACCATAATTTAAGAGGAATTTTCTTTCTGTCTTTCTCCTTCAAAGAATGAGGCCTTGCTTCCTCCGGCCTGGCCCCGTCTCCTTCAGCAGAAGAAGTCACTCGACATGTTGCTCTTCCCTCTTGTCACGCCCCTTCCGACCACATCCCAATCCTCATCAATCTACGATACATCGACTAATCAATGGTTCTTTTCATTTCTCTTTTCATCTCTGAACATTCAATTGCGCGAGAATTTGAAATGGGAATAACACATGTCATGGCCAAGGGGCCGAGGGCTTATCCGAGGTATTTTCACTCTAGGAAGTCATTCGTAATTCGTTTCTACTTTATGCAGTATTTATCACCGAATTGTTATTAAGGCATTACAATTGTCGTGGCTAGCAGTTGAATGGCTGGCATGAAATGGACTTGCTGAGGGCAGAGAAGCAGTGTCATTTCAATTATGCGTGAAAGGCGAATTTAAAACGAAAAGTGTGAGAGATGAGATATGAGATCGACAAGCTCCACTATGTGACAAACTGGTTGGGATGATGCGGGTGTTAGCAGAGAAAAAGCTCTCCCGTTTTTGTGGGTTGGTAGATTCCTTTTTTGGAAGTGCAGCTTGGCTTGCACGAGAAGACTGAGTAACGGAATAAGAATATGAAACGTGAGAATGAGTCATCGGTCAACTTGGTGGAAATTGGCGGTGCACGGCTCATTCGCATCCATGCTCGAAAACTCGTGAGCTCTTTTTTTTCTTTTAAGAAGTAAAATTTAAAAAAAACTGGGGAATTTGAAACGGCTGCTTATAGAGATCGCGAAATGGAAGTGATGTGTGCAAGGGCGGCAGTTATACAAGAAAGCACAGAATGCAATACACACAATTTTCACGTCGACTAATTGTCCATATTGGACAGAACTACTTCAGGAATTAGAGACATACAACGATGTCGATAACAATTCATAAAAGAGTTGTAATTTCTCTCTTTCCTTCTCTCTCTAACTCTCACTCTCTCACACTCTTTCACTTGTGCTACGATCGTTACTATGCTAAACGATGAGGAATGGGTCGAGACCTGGTAGATCTCGATTGCATTTGCATTGGTCAGTCCTGGTAATCCTTGTCCAGATGCCATTGCATGACTTGGGCCCAATCAGCTTCCAGAAGCCGAAATCTCCGTCTTCCAGATCAGACGCGCATCTCAACACGGTTCCATCTCTACATCTAGTCAAACAAGATGAATTACAACTAAAATACCTGAGTGATTGACGATGGATCTGGGCCTCAGGCTGGCATTCCACGCAAATTGTATTGCCCTTGTAGAGTCGCGCAACGATCTCCGGGTTGATGCAGTTGTGGTTGACCCAGCCGAGTCGGTACTCCACGCAGTAACTGGAAGGCTCTATCATCTATCACAATAACACGAATGGCAAAGGGAGGTGGAATAGTCAGTGATGATGCGTAAGAGAAGAACAATAGTAGCCGCTCTCACGTTCGTGATCTTGGAGTTCTTATTGATCCTCTCATGTCCTTCTCTCATCATATTGGAAGTATATGTCTTAGAGGCCTATCCAAAGTATTCTCTCTTTTCCGTATTTTCTGTTCATCGTTACCTACTCTATACATATTCTGTTATAATGTCTATGTACTTGAGTTTTCTTCCACCGTCTGGTCTCCTTCTTAAAAGTGCCTTATTAGAAAATTAGAACAAGTTCAGCACACATTCTCTCGTCTTCTTCATATTAGATGCTCAAGAACCTTTATTTCTCACTCTCACTTGCCTTCTTATTCTCATAGACTAGTTATGTATAATATGAAATATCTCTTACTTCGTCGAATCGTTCTTGATTTGACTTACTGTTTCAAATTATTACATGGTCTCGCTGATCTTAAGATTAGTAGGTTTTATACTTTTAAACAATGTAACGGAAGGCTATCTTCTTTTAACTTTCATATCAGACGTACTCGTTCTTGTCTAGCAGAGAACTCTTTCTCAATACGCACAGCCCGTCTTTATATGACCTCATATTGCTACTTCGGCCTCCTCTGTAATTAAGTTTCGAGATATTATACTTGCTCTTCCTTTACTAGAATTGTTTCATGTTACAGTTCCTAATTTATGAACTCATTTTATGCAATTCACCCAGCCCATCTCCATTCTACCCTTCCTCAGCTGATGGCTTTGGCATCCTGCTTGTGCTGTCCCTCCAAGCACACTCATTTGGGTCTTGCCAGCCCTGGGGATTCCTCCACCCCATTCCGCGGGACCTCGTCCACCCCGCTCAGGTGCCACTGCTATCAAGCTGATGCCCTTTCCCCTTCCCATCCTCTCTTGCTAAGTGGCTAGTCATAAATACATATATTTACAGTCTCTCCTCTCTCTCATTCCATGCCATTCTCTCCTATTTTTATTTCATATCGTGCATATATATTTTCCGGTCACGTTACATTTATGCCAGTGTTGTCACATCTTAATCGATGTAGATAAATAAATAATTAATAAATACGCTGGTAGGTGAGAGAGATAGAACTGACTAGGTTGTCTGGTTGGCGCGGGAGTGAGAAGTCATCCAGCGATGCCTCCTGGAATGACGTGACCGAGTTTCATTGTAACGGTAGTCGAGGAGGAGCGCAACCGTCGTCAACTCTGCAAAGGGTCAGATTGGTTTGGATAGCGCTTTTGCTATTTCTGTGCAAACATCCGTTAATAAACTGGGATCTACTTGAATTTACTCTCTCTTTGCCATCTACTCGCTCTGCTTTGCTCTTTTGCTACCTTTTCGATTCCACCGTGGCCCACTCATTGGAAAGTTTTTTTTAACCATGAACAGTTGCGATACTCGCCTTCATATGACGAGCCAGTCCTATCGCATCCCTTGAAGCAGGTCCTCTGCTCCTGGAGAGCCGGACACTTCTTGCCACCCTTTTCACTGGGACGCATCACCTGAGAGGTTTAGAATGCGTTGAGAAGAAAGAGCTTTTCCAACCGTTCGCCTTCTCTGCTGCTGTCCTGTTCCACAACGTCTTGAGCCGTCTGGCTGGCAGACGCCCCAGGCAGACCAGGAAGACACCTCGCAGTCTTGCCCTCAACCAGCATCACTGATTCAGCTCATGGCGGTGCACTGTGAACATACTGGGACAGACGTAAGTGTAGTCAGAGCAGCAGTCGCCTAGCTGCACGCAACTCTCGTCGCAGTAGCAGTCCGCTGGCGGTGCCTAGATTTTCACATTCACTCATTTATTCTGTTCTGTGTAAATGTACCCGTTGTCCCATCATCCTGCATCTGCGATGCAACAATTTAGTGTTGACTCACTTCAAGATACATAAGCTTATATCCGTTATCGTATTCGACTTCGTTGTGAGTGAGAACTGTTACCGGAAGGTGTTCAGAGATGATTTCGTACCTGAATTGAACGTTTCAACAACCTCGGTGTCTTTGCAAAATGGAACCTAATTAGAAGGTGTTTCTTTGGATGTGGTCCTTGCTCCACAATTTCAGGCTGTGGAGGATCGCGCATTGCAGGTCCAAATATGTATTCCTTGTATGATGATTTCCCGGGCCTTCGATGCTCTGCTGCCGCTTGCACTAAATTAATTCTTATAATTTTAAAAATTCAAAGTATACCGACCGTAAGATCGGTAGACATCGTCCATTCGCTCGTTTGCTCTCTGGATGAGGTGGCCGACTTCTTCATTGAAGCGAATGTCAAACGGCCTGTCAATGAATGCTCTCATTTAGTTTTGAAGTTTGTGATGCCTGTCGTATGCTGAAGTTGTTTAAACCTCTGAGTGGTGGTGGTAGTTGTGCTGGTTGTTCTCCTGCCTGCAGAATTTGGCAGATGTTTCAGTCCGTCGTCCACAGACCGGCAAGTATTGTTTCTTCCCGGGCAGCACATTCGGACCTTGGAGAGAGAAAATCACCTACTTCAAAACTAGTACAGCTATGCATACCGGATGGTAGCAGCCGGCATCCACCGCGGCGGGTGCCAAGAGGAGCAGAAGTGACGAGAGTGAGAGAAGAGAGGGCAGAAGGGGATGAGAGCGAGTCTCTCGTCGACCACTCGCACGCGGTGCATCTCCGTGAGATGGCGGCTGCTTCAGCACTAACACCATCGCCAGGGCATCTCAAGTCAATTATGGAAAACCATCAAAGACGGACAAGGCGTGAGTTTGATGTGCTGTAATGACGGGAAGTGATAAATGAACTGATTACGCATCAGATGATTGACAGCCCAAGTTGCAGAGAAAATTAAGAGGGAAGTGGCTGGGAAGGGGAGGAAGACCAGGGAAGTTCTAGCTCTCGGCGGTTCTTGGGAGGCGGTGCCTTGTAATGATTGCTGATTAGTTTGCGACCGAGCTAATGCTAGGTGGGAGGTTGAGCAATGAGTATAACGAGGCATGGAAGAAGGGAGGCGAGAAGGAGAGGAAGAGAGTGAAGAGTGAGAAGGGAAACGAGAGAATAAAACAGAGAGAGAGGGAGAGAGAGTGCGATGTATTGCGCATGATTAAGGCTAGAGAGTGTATGACAAAAGAAAGCATAAATGAACCTTTGCTGCTTTCCCTACGTTATTGTCATAAAGTGAGAAAAATGTGCGATAAGCGCAGTGTTTGGATAAGGATTTAAATATCAGGTTTTAAGGAGGCGATGTTCTGTTTTAGAGGGAGGTGTCACTTCTCTGGAGACAGTCCCGGATAATCACTTGCATTATTACAGGGCGTGCGAAACTGAGGCGTGCGAGACAGGCTTGGAGTCACGAAAGTGAGCTACAGGTGCAAATGAAATGTATATGATCTAGGTTGGATATTATATGTTTATGCCGTTGTTGCTATTTATTATGTGAAGGATCACTTGATGTTCTCCTGCATCTGATTGATAACGAGCAAAGGCACAACAGACCGAGGAATGAATGAAGTTATTACGATATTATAGAATTAATACGCGTGGTAACGGAATTAATACGGAGTATGTATGCCAACAAAAACCGATGGAGAGAAATATAAACGGCCGAACACTAAGAAAAGCAAACAGCGCGACTTTTGTCAAAAAATTTCCGTAGAGATGATGCAAGATGACATGGAGATTAACAGAGAAGGCAACTCTTCTTCCTGCTTGGTTACGGTTTACTGGCAAGAAACTTTCTCCACGCAGCCTTCGCACTGATTCATTCTTTCTCTAGCCTTTCTTTCTTTCCATCTCTCCCTTGCATTTGTGCCCTTCTTTTACCCTCTAAAGTGCAACCTTATTCATAATCCACAAGGGATGGCTATTTCAAAAGAGGGATATCCGTTATTCAATAGATCCACAATTTCGGCGCCAGTTGTAGACAGGCCAAAACCCCTTCTTGCGAAGAACACCTTCATGGCAGTATTCTCTTGAGTATTCTCTCTTTTTAACATTAGTGCTCTCGTTCTCGATCTCTCTCTCTCTCCCTCTTACTATCTCGCCACATCTCTCTGTTACTCTACCTCTTTTCTCTCTCATCCCTCTGTATGCTGTCATAGTTTTCGCTTTCCTTGATTCATGTGTCCTTTTCCTGGGTATCCTCTCTCTATCTTTCAGCTTTCATCCATGCAGTAGTTACTGCGTTTTGTTGTAATTAACTAGCGGAGCTATGGGGGGACCTGGTTTCAGTATCTTTGCCCATTATCTCCCTTGGAGTCTTCTCTATGTCCTAGCATTGTTTAAATCTAATAGGGACTTGTATAATAGCGCGCAAAAGGGTTTGCCCGCGCGCGACTCCGAACCTGGGTCGTTAGAAAATCTGCGTGCGATGAAAATGTACCAAAAAGCCACAAAATAATTCATATCTCGAATATGCCTGAACGAATACCGACGAACAACCTATCATTCGATAGCTAATTTTAGGCTCTATCTTAATAAAAATATGCCCCAAAAAGTGTCAGTGATAGCAAAAAGTGGCCTGAACCTTCTGACCTTAAAAGTAGATCAAAAACGCCAAAATATTAAAACGTTTTGTATGACACATTTGTTCGTCTTCTCGAGAGCTACAGAATCATATATAACATGTTGCCATAACAACAAAGGGCGAGAAGAAACAGCCGTGGAAAAGCCTCCCAAAAATTTGACATTTCACGGCCCCCTCAGGGTACTTTTCCGGAATCCCAGTCAAACGAGAGTAGGCTCATATGAAAGCCCTCGTAAAACTGTACAATATTCTGAATGTCTTATCCTGCTCCAATCCCAAATCTCCGAGTATTGATTTTCCAAATGTTCGCTCCTAACAAAATGGTTCCGCCTGTTTTTGCCCTGTATCTATCGATCTAGGATGGCTATGGAGCAGATCAATAGATCAGAAGATGCGCCTTGAAAAACTACATCATATGTGTGCGAGAATCGAAAATCATACAAACAGAATTTTCGATAGTGAGCAAATACAGAGCAAAAAAGGGCCAAAAAACGGTGTAAAACTTTGGCCACGCCCACAGGAAAGACCCTCGGGCGGAATTCGCCCAATTTGTGTCCTATTAATCTTGAAGACATGCTCTATCAGTCACTATTTTTTCCAGCTTCCCATCTTCTCCGAAACAAAAGATGCAAACGCTCAAAGTGGCCAACTCAGCGCAACCTCGCGCGGAAAAGTTCCAATTTTGACCGCCGGCGCCGACTCCAAAACCAAATCCTAAAAATCCCAAACCCATACCATATCGTAGCCCCAATATTCATTTTTCATCCTAAAAAAAACCCCACTCGAAAATCTCACTCCCACCGCCCACCACGCCGCTCCGCACAACCCATCAAGCAATGCTAAGTAGGTTCTCTAATTAGTCTACAAATATTGGATGAAGTTCTCGGTATTTGAGAACTCAATTTTTCTCAGTTCCTTCCGCTAATAAATTGTCTCTAACTCGTGAGCTGTTCCCACACTCATGTAAATTCTTCCTTCTTTTGTTGACTATCAGCCTCCAAAAAAAACTCAGAAAAGCCGTGTCTGAAATAATGCCTGAAATTGGTAGATAAAGGTGTACTTATTTATCAAGTAATTAATTGTTATCTCTCATTCTCTCTCATCGTTCTCTCTCTCTCTGCCTCTCCCTCTTTTCATCTCTCGCGCTCTCTCTCTCTCTTTTCTCTGTGTCTGTCTCTGATTCTCTCACTTTTATCTCTTTCTGTCTGATCTCTCTATCTCTCTCCTCTCTCCCTCTCTCTCTCTCTATCTCTCTCTCACTCTGTCTCTGTCTCTGTCTCTCTCTCTCTCTCTCTCTCTCTCTCTGCGTCCCCAATTTCTCCCTTTTAAGGTAATATATGGAAACGAACAGTCCGCCAGCCCGAATGTTCTTCTCTTCGAAAGGGAAGGAAGAGAGAATAGAAGTGGAAAAAGCCAAGAATGCCAAGTTCATCTCCAGCTGCCTTTGGCATTTGCCGGCTATTCAACGTCTGCGCCAGCTAATAAGGGAAGCGTAAGAGGACTAAAATAAGAGAAGGGGGCGTCATTTGAACACTTTTGGGTGAAGGAGAGCCATTCGCGTAGCTCATTTTGGATTATTCAGAATTTAAGATCAGCATCACATACAAATATCCTATAAGACATATTCGATGGATAAATAATGAAAAATGAGGTACCGAAGAAAAAAAGCTTCCCCTTATAGCTTCCTTCCTATATGATTAAGATTGCCCTACACACAGAAAACGATGTGACACGGGATGTCACAATTTGATGTCACAATAATGTACCGATTTTACTTCGGTACATATGTGTTCCACCCCATGTCACAATTTATGTTCCAAAAAATTGTGACCTCCAGTGAAACAGAAATGTGACGCGCCATGTCACAATTTTCGAGCGGTGGAGGGCAGCGTATCCCAGCAAAAATGTGACATTGCATGTCACAATTAGGCGGCAGCACATAAATTGTGACATGCTCCCACCGTTAGCTCCGCCCCTTTTGCTCTCCCTCCCCCTTCATCCATTCTTCGAATTAGTGATTCATTTACTATTATGCATGCCACTGGCATTTAATAACAAGAAGAATTATTCATTAAGTTAGTGAGACCTTCAAAAGATTACAGTAACAACTCAACACATTCACAAGGAAACAGTAACAACTAACACACTTACAAGATAACCGCGCCGAGTTAAATGAATTTGGGCTACTTAATCATGATAAAATTGAGTTACTGGTCATAAAACGACAAGAATTAATACATTCTGTAAAGACTGTTTTTCTTAGAAGGATATGTCTATGTTACCAGTTACTTTCTGAATGAATCTTGGAAATAAAAATTCGATAGTTCTAAAATGAAAGAAACGTATAGCATGAAAGCAAGTTAAAAAATGAAACAATCTTTTACTAAGATGAAAGAATGTTCTCAAGTGAAATAAACTCAAGTAAAAGAAAATTTTCAGATGTAAGAGTCAACAAAAAAATGTGATCTAATGAGATCAGACTGGCCTCTATTCGGCCATAATGGCCTCCAACTTGCGGTAGATGAGCCCTGCATCTCTTGACATGGGCTCCGGAATGCCGAGCAGATTCGCAAGAAGGGACAGCTCTTGTTTCACTTCGTGTGGGTACTCGAGGTCGAACAACCAGAAGCAAGCGAGGTAGGAGAGAAGCGCATGGGCAAGGTCTCCAGAAACCTGCAGCATGCGTATTATAAAGCAGGTAAAAAATAAATAAAAAAGCTATGAGTATAAGAATTTTTTTTAATTTGTTAAAATTAAATTTTTTTAATTTGTTAAAATTACATTTCAACTTTTTTTTTTAACAAAACATGACTGACGGTTACATCGACTCCCTCAAGAGCGATGATGAACTTGGCAGAGACATCACCGTATGCGACTATCACCGGCTGCCGGATGCCCTCATTCTTGAGTTGATCAAGAGCCGACGACGCAGAATGATGTGCCTAAGCAGCATAGTTTACACTCCTCTCGCTGTATCGTCTCTCTTTCTCGCTCCTTTTCACTCACAAGATAAGAAAAAGGCAACAGGAAACTAATGTCACTTAACTTATAAGCAATAGGTAGATATTGATTGGGAATTTGAATTGTAATAAATAACGGACCAGGAAGCGATTGTAGACGAACTTGACACGAGATGGCTTCTTCTTTTTGTCTGTATGCTCGAACAGTGCCAGCATGTTGAGTAAGAACTCGAATGTAGCGAAATCTGAGGCATACAATTATTCTCTTTTTAACAGTTCGATGAATAGTTTGGAAATACAATTGAACCTGGGTTACAAAGATAAATACTTAGTACACATGGATGCATTTTTTTCGATAACTCAAAACTTTATAAGGTTGAGAATACCGAACCATTTGTTCCAGGCGGGAAGGCGTTCGCTTCAACAAGAGATCTTCTCTTCGCTTCGGATATTACGCGCAGGGCACGCTGAGACATTGCCGGCGCAATCTTCTCTTGCAATCTCCGTGGAAAGTCTCCCGCGGAAGCGCACTTTGACGCGATGAAGTCATCGACAATCTGCAAGCAAATTCAAAAGTATATTTGTCTAATGTGAATTCCAAAAATTTTGTTCTAAACTCAAGCCATAGAGCAAGAAATAACTCATGTAAGTATAGACAAATTATTTAAATGTAAAACAAAATCCGACAAATAAAAAATCACATACGTAACGGGACTGCGCGTAGAAGGAGTAACGTGTCATTGTTGCTCGCGGAGGATTGTTCTGGCAAAAGCGTATACGACAGTTTCTAAAAAAAATTATATATCGCCATTTGTGAGAGAGCTGCTACTAGTAGTAGAATTTTACATTTTAATCTAAAGACTCTCTTATATATGACAAAATGAAATATCTGTATAACTTTAAAGACTCGAGAGACAAAAACCTCTTCTGCTTAAGGAGTTCGAGGTGCTCGACAGAGCCGTGTATCAAGTTGTTAATTCGCTTAAACAAAAGGTTTTGTAATGCCTTTAATTTTCAAAATATAACAGTATCTTGTAGAGCTTTAACTGACATTTAAATGATCGTCAGTTTCTCTCTCCTCCTCGTTATCCGAAGAAGCAAGCCACTCTCGGCTGCCTGCTTTCTTCTTGTACTCTCTGATGGGCTGTGATAGCAAGCTTCTTTTTCCAAGAAGAGATCTGACCCGCCTAACGCGGCATTCGACAAGTCCCTTGTGGCTGTCGATGAAGGCATCCTGAAATGCTTTCTGTAGTTACATCAGAGAAAATTCAGGTAACTAGCAATGCGTTATCGAGTCTTTCAAATTTCATAATGATCTTCATTCAGTTAAAAACTGTTGTGTAGAAAAAAAGGTTGCTAACTATAGAACAGTTGGGGTATCCTGCGAATAGATGCGTAACGAAGCTCCGCGTCTCTTTCGGGGATGGTTTTTCTCTGCTAAAAAAGTGCGGTAAAATATCAGTTGTTCAAGAGTTGAAAACTAGCGTGTCAGCGTATGTCAGCAGAAAGTCGGCGATCCTTCTCGTAAGCAGGCAGCGGCCAACCCTGTCGTCCGAAATGTCATACGACGGGTCATCTTGTAGCCTCTTGAGGAATGGAGCTCCTTGCTTGCCAACCAATAACTTCTCAAAGCTGCATTTCAAAAGGCGCTGGTTCAGACGATGGTAGAAGGGGTCTTAAACGCATACGTTTACTTGTTTAAAAGGAAAATTAATTAGAAATCTGCTTGCGCCGAGTTTTGCTTGCATACTAAAGGATACAACAGACAAAAGTGCAGTTTACTAAACAGAAATTTAAAGGCCTGCCTGTGTACATCGTCCGATCTGGAACTGCCGAGGGAGTTCTGACCAACGGTGACTCCGAGCGAACTTGAGGTGTCGAGGGATGAGAAATCGCTAAGTAAATTAAATGAATTACTAGCTGCGCTTACAATCTGAGTATGATTTACCTCCAAGCTCTTCAAGATCGCGATCTTTGTCGACTTCTCTCTCACAAGGGTTAGCATCTTCAACATCAACTGAAAATTCATGAATCTAAGATATGAGCATTCATTTTAGTATAACCTTGCTCCGCTCGAGTATCATCAGGAAAAACTGCGTTTTTCTCCCACGAGAGCGCAGTCGGATTGGTTGGCGAAAGGGACTCATTTTTTGCCAGGAATGTGGAAGAAATCGAGAGGGATAGCTCCTGGCTGTTCATCGTAGTCGAAGTTGCCGGACTCTGAGAAGTGATCCACGTAAAAATATACTCATTTAGAGAGATAGGCAATCGGTAAACCTCGAGTAAGCTTCCTGTTGCTATGTAATGTGCGTGTGGCGCCGCAACAACTTGAGAGGGGTGAACGTCTATCATACGCTGAGGAGTGTTGAGCTGCAGCCTGACATTTGTCAGAGGGGAGCCAGTCCGTGTACTCACATATTGCTTGACTTGTGCAATGGTCTCGAAGTAGCAGTCCTCTTCGCCCAAACACTCGGGCTCAGGAGCACCCGCTTCCAACAGAATGGTTAGACGCATTGGGTCTAACGCTAAAGATCACACTAACTAGGAAATAAATCATGCAAATGATCACATATTCGTGAGCCGTCGTAAATAACGGGATAAATTGAAATATTGATCTTCAGATCAAAGTATTTGTTTATTGCTAAGAGAAAATAACGAAAATATTCTAGCAGTGGCAGAGGGCGTGTCTTGGCATGAAAGCGGTCTCATTTCCCTCGGGGTAGCCGTCAAGAGGCAGTGGATCAAAAAGTTCCTTGAAAAAGACAGTTGTGATCGCTCCAGATGCGGTGAAGAAGCAACATTGTCTGCTGTCATCAAATCGAGCGGGATGTCCGATCTTTGCAACGATCTTCCATGTTTGTTCCGTGAATGCGAAGCAATCGATCTGGGCAGGAACAAAGCTGCTACTCTTGTTCAGCAAAACGATGTCTCCCGACTTGTAGAGTGTCCCGTGATGCTGGAGTAGGAGAGTGCACTTCACCCGTCGTTCCTTCAGAACTGCCCGTGCGAGCGCTGACACTTGATGTTGCTCGATTCCTTTTCCGGGAACGAATTCCACCTCCTTCTGAAGACGTAGTGCCCAAAGAGTGCGCTGGATGTGAGTTGCGAACGTGCACGGCAGACACGTGAAGTTCCTTGTAATGTAGGACCGTCGCTTGACGTACGCATTCAGTTGCTCGAATTGCAGAGTACTCAGTTGTCCAACTGGCCCTAGAGAACGAATCGCAGCTGCATAGTGCAGCAACGCGTGCGTCTTGTAGATGGGCCTGGACGAATGGGCTGCAGCTGCGCGAGAGGGCGGAATGTCCAGAGGGACAACTCGCCAAGCAAGAGACACGTATTCCTCGGCCGTAGAACGTACCAAATCAATGTCGCCAGATGTCAACTCGAATGAGCAGAGAAGGCGACTCAACTCGGAAAAGCGCTGGAACAGAAGCCGGATCTCAGGTTCCGCAACCATTACGTCCAACGGGAAGAGAAATGGGACGAGCCGAATGAGAAATGCTGTGTCGGCTGCCTTTTGCCCGGACACAGGGTCACCTTGCGAAACATCGGCCGGGATTGGGTTGATTGTGCAGCTGCTGTCGACTCGCCCAGTAGCAAAGGCACATAACTTATCGTTGATATCCTTGAGCGGAAGTCCATTCCGAATGATGGCCCGAATGACCACTCCTAGAAGACGGCAGCTCTCGCCCTCGTACAAGTCGTGGGCGATATCACAGTAGGCATCCTCCGACACGTGGTATCCCGTAATGCCGTTGAGTGGCGAATCCCCCATCACGCCAAAAGCAGGAGGGCCGTTCGCTTGATACCTTAAGTTATCGCTTAAATTCATCCTATCTCCGATCAACGACAAAGGAACCGACCACGCCAAAGTCCGTAATTGGCAGTCCTTCTCTAGGTGAACGGCTCCAAAGTCGCGGTAGTTGGTCAAGCAGTGACGGCAAGGGAAACCTCCGGAAAAGCACGTCTGCATCTGGCGGACTTGGTTTAGTGCCAGGTTATCACCAAGAACCGAGTGCAGCCAAGGGTAGACGACAACGCTTCGCCCTCTCCACGACACCATGATTCCGTTTTCGTAGAGTACGTTCAACTCTACCTAAGAAGTTAAACTAATTGTTGATCTTTATTTACAACTTTTACGCTTTTTTAAAAATTTTACTTCAAATATATTACGGCACCTTGAAGCTTTCTAGAAGAGGCTTGTAGCCATAAGCCTTGTGATCAGACCCGTACGATGTCGCGTAGAGAAACCTAAAGCATTTACTTGAAGAACTGCTTTTTTTATTTTAGCATTTTGACACTTACTTCCATTTATGTAGACACGAAGCATGCCGTCTCAGTCCGGAAAAAGTGAAGAACATCATGGTTTGAGAGTGGATAGACGACGCCTTTCGTAGACCACTTCCAGGGCAAACGTCATCGAGGTATACCACAATCGGAAGTAGTGGTTTCTTCGTTCTGGAGGTAGCGTCACGAAACCGTTGCCCGTCCAGTGGAGACAGGAAATTCCCCCTTCCGAATGGCTCCATTTCTAACACCTGAAAAGCATACAGATTCTATATACTTCAATGTAACACAAAATAGCGATAAACCTGTTGAAATTCCACGTTCCGAAAGGCCGCTTCTATCGAATCCTTCAGTGGGACAATGTAGAACTTGCACGGTCGATCGACACGACTCTGCTTCCCATCCAAGTCGCGTACGGGGACAGTCATCGTCCCCATTTGTCGAGGCAAAGGTTCAATGTAGTCCTGTTCTTGTCGAAGCGCAGCCTTCCTTCTGTATGATGTAGCAACGGTGTTCAGTGTCGCCATAAACTGATCGAAATGGGAGTCGTTCATGGCTCGAACGTTCTTAGCGATACGGCGAATCAGATCCACCATTTTATCCGTTTCCGACTCTGTTATTCCAATTCGGCTTGTGGAGGTGAGGATCTCGGCTCTAATCGTTTCGCAGAAGTTGGTCGAATCATCAGCTTCGAGCGCTTCCGAGTCGTCATTCTCATCGTCCTCCTCCTCCAGCTCAGTTGCAGATATGTCGCCGTCCAACTCCTCAACATCCTCTTGAAGAGACGAGGCATCCATGTTGCCATTGTCAGCAACATCCACATCCATTGCACCATCGCTATCGCTGCTGTCGGAATAAAGACCCCTCATCAGAGCAGGATCTGAAGAGAAGACTTGCGATGTTCAATAGTGAGGTACTGTTATTACTTGTTTAAATTACTACTCACGTTGTTGGCTCAAGTGAACCCGCCATGCTTGAAATCGTCCGAACTCAGATGAGCAAAAGCGGCAGTGATATTGATTTTCTCCAAGGTGTGACTGTTGACAATGCCGTTTTAAGTGGGCCAATGTAGGAAGCTCCTCCTCGCAGACGTCCGCTGGACAACGCATCGTTAAGATTCTAAACTGTAATTTGTTGTTTTCCTTTTTCATTAGATATTAACATTCAATGTTATCTTTCTATGTGCTCTTTCTTTCTATAGTTCTTGCAGCCTTGTATTCCTTTTTTCGTCTAAAACTTTCTTCCATAACTATATTGTTTTCTCTTAATAATGAATTTTTTTTCTGTATGAATATTCTTAAGCATATAACATGCTTAACAAATATTGGATATTGTAACGTAATTAAAAACCAACTTTGTAACAGAAAAATACAAATCACACGTTTGCATTTGTGCAATTCGTTAATTCTCAATTCGTTGTAACCAGTGGGTTGTGTTACAGTAGTTCATAGTAAACAAAAGAGTTGCCCAGAAAAAAATACTTTGTAAAAACTTTCAAATAACACTCTTACAATGGAGCGATTCGCTTATTTTCAATCAGTTGTAACTACTGGTTGGGTTACGGTAGTTTATAGTAAACATAAAGGTGCCCAGAAAAATCCACTCAAAAAACTTACTCTTTTGAATAGGAACGCAATCGCTTATTCTCAATTACTTCAAGGAATTTACTTGCACAGACACATACAGAACAGATTGGGATACGGTACCTTTAAGAAATTAAACTTGTCCAGAAATTTATCACTTTCCATTTAAAATAAATCATTGGTACGGATTCGCGAATTAATTCGCTCAAATTTCGTAAGGTTACGGTTCTGGGCAACTCTCCTGAAAATCAAGAACAGTTTCCCAGAAATGGGAGAAAATAAATACCTTTGAATATAATTTAAAAGTCAAAAGATATAAGCTTACATTCTCTAAACTTAGCGTAACTTCGCTAATCAATAGCAACTACAGCTTCGATAATTGTAATTGTAAGTCACATAAAGCACTTACAAAAGCATCTCAAGGTTTCAAGTAACTTTTCACTTGCACCAACAGTATTCCAATACTCGATAAGTTTAAGGACGAGAGTACGGTATGTTAAATATTTAAAAAAAATAAGTTAAATCATATCCCACCTTGCTGCAAATGTCGCACCGGAACGGCTTCCGATCAGTGTGGTTGACGGCGTGTTGTTGGAGACCTGGAAAAAACTTACATTTGGAAATATTTCAGTTCAGAATATACAATGGTAATCCTGTATAAAATGTTGAGCAAAAAAGAAGCATTAATTATTCGTCGTACCAAAATTTATTTTCTTTTTTTAAAATATACACATCGAGTTGGGTTACGGTACTTCTTAGAAAAGAAAAGAAAGAAACAAGAAAAGAACAGTTTCGCTTATTTTAAATAAGTTATACAGAGCTGGTTTGATTACGGTTTTTTTTCTGGAAAACAAAAGAAACTTGCCCAGAAATTGAATTAACTACATAACCGATAGGGTATAAAAAGGTATTGTCGATTTCACAGAATAATTCCTAATTTTGGGCATCATCCTGAGGGACAGATGGGCAGAAACAGCTAACAAACCTTGCTAATATTTAGGATCATCGACAGTGGCTTCTATTCCCTGATAATAACAACTACAAATTTCTAACCACGTTACCCTAGAATTGAAGACTAGACAATGTATATAAACATAACGAACCTTCGCAAGTCTGCGGCAGCTTCAGATGGCAGAAGCGCGGTCTGCGCGGAGATGCGATGTCTTCCAGCTCCGGTAGGAAGTCAGGGGAAGAGTGCGTACCGATTTTCTAAACAACGCATTATTTATATTTAAAATCTTTTGAATTGTATTATCCTGCTTTCAAAGTTAAGAAAAATAATAAACGTGGAATAGGTAATAACAAATGAACAAGGAAAAAAAATGTTCGGAACAAACTTTTCAATGTGTGGGAAAATGAGTTTTTTGTACTCTTAAAGAACAATAAACGAACGAAACTTATTTAAAAGTCAAAGTTGTTAGACGAGTCTGAAAAGTTATCGTACCTGGACAAAAATGCAGCAGCTTAAGCGTTGAAGCTGCGCGGTGCGCGGTTGTTGGGTGGATTGGGCAAGAGAAATACTGAAAATATAAAATTGCTGAAATAAGTATACGAATTTCAACATGAAATATAAACGATAGTTAATGTACCAATAAAGAGAAAACACATTAAATATTTAAATTCGTTGGGAAGAATGGCAGCATCAATTAACAGATGTATCAACTTATGAAGAAAAGAATTAAAAGCAAACCACGCTCGGATGTCGAAAGAATTTGATCTTGCTGCGCGCGCCGACACGCTGTCTAGTTCCAGCAATCGCAGACAAGAAGGGCTAGCCTGATAATAAAAGAACAACGTTGCATATTCAGCATATTTAATAATGTTAATTTTATCACTCATTCGTGAGAAAAGAAGACAAAAGTGCTAACAATAAGGGAATAAAAACTGCAATAGAAACTTGCAAGAATAACCATTAACAAATCAGCTTTTTCATATCAATAGCGGGATGAATGAGTTAAACTTTTCAATTACTTACTATTAGAAGTTGAGTCTCCAGTTGTTGATCGAGAGCACAAAGAGCAGCTTGGCTAACTACGCGGCCCGGGGACTCTCGCTTTCTAACTGAAACAAAAGAGCAGAATCGCTACGCTTACACGTTATAAATGTCATATCAAAAAGCGATTCAATATTACAAACATGAAATAAAAAAAGGATAAGTTTTAAGTGTTTGTTAACCCGAGATTTTCTTCCGAAAATTAAACGTTCCGTTCAAATGATGATTCCGAATATTTTTTTAAACATGGTCGAAAGTGGTACAATGTCACATTTTCTGTTCTCGCATCGCCTCGTCCCTCCTTGCCACCAAAATGTGACATCCGTTGTCACAATTCTCTTCGGCGGCCGCTTGCGTGTCACATTTTTGGTCACAATTTTGGATGGAACATTAATTGTGCGTCACATTTTTTTCTGTGTGTAAAAGATCGATTCGAGGTTGTCTCTATTAATGAAACAGTGTTTAGTCTATCTATGTACTTGAATTTCTTTTGTGGTTACCGTAGAAAACATCTCTGTCTGTCTCTACACTCAATTTTCACCAAGGGATGAGAAATTGAAACGTCAGGGAAAAGCGAAAGGAAAGAATATGAGAAAGGTAAGATACAAATGCGAATAGATTCCAAATAATACATTATTTCATGCGAATGAAGTCCGTTTGTGCTAAGAGAATTTATCACTTCTTTAACAGATTAATTTCAGCTACTTCGGCAGATATTTTATAAAGAAAAATTAAGCCTCACAGGGGCCATTCACGAAAAAAAAACTCTTGTTATGAGGAGGTGTCGAGGAAGACACACTTGTGATTATTTATCAACTGAAGCGATCAGAGAGTGAAGAGTGAGCGAAAAAATGTGAAAGAGGGACGATTGGGAGGGAAAAAAGGGAGGACAGCGAGGAGCAAGGAGAGAGAGAGAGAGAGAGAGAGAGGGAGAGAGAGAGAGAGAAGAGAGAGAGAGAGTTGAGGAGAGAGGTGAGAGAGATGAGGGAGGAGAGCGAGGAACAAGGCGAATGCGGGGAGAGAGATGATGGAGGAGAGAGATGGAGAGGTGTTCAGCCCGAGAAAAGCAGGGAAATCACGGCAGTTGACATTTTCCGTGGTAATTGTTAACGTACTTCTCTAGGGGTGTTTAAAAACGGAGAAGAGAGTAAGTAAAATTGCTAAGCGAAACAGGTAATGTTGAGAGACAGAAGTGGAGAACGAAAGAGGGAGGGAGAGAGAACAAAGATTCTGAGAGACAAAATCGTAGAAGGAGATATAGAAAGATAAAGAGAGGCGTGGAGAGAGAGCTGGAACGGAGGTCTCCCGCTGAGAACAGTGGTGATCGAGCTGCTAGTTGTCCTCCAGCTTGTGCCTACACGTTTGTGGGGCTATCGGCTTGAACAAAAACGTGGAGAAACGAAGTCAACAAGAGAGACCGAGAGCTGTAGTATGAGAGACAAAAAAATGAAGAGGGAATCTGGTGCTGTTATTGTCAGTTACTTTAATTGTTCGGAAATTGTACTTTCCAAAAAGGGCCACTAGACTGAGATGAGAGAACCAGAATCCGGAGGCTGAGAGTGGAGGTGCCTGAGTGAATGGTGAACGGGCCTTCGTCCAAGATTTCACGATGACTAGTTGCTGCTGTTTTCAGAGCACGGAAGCGAGAGGCGTGGATGAGCAGGGGAAATTCCCTGGGGGAGGGAGGCATCGGTGAACTATGGTCGGAGGAGTGATCGAGACAAAAAAAAGGGAGAAAGAAAGAGAGAGGATGAGAGGGAGAGAGAGAGAAGGGAAGATGAGAGGGCCGGAGCGAGAAAGGGAAGATGAGAAGGAGAGAGAGAGAAGATGAGAGGGAGAGAGATTATGGAACATGAGAGGGTGTGGAAAGCGCGCTACTTCCACATGTTGTTGCTTTTGGCGATGAAATGGAAGCTAGATAAATGGGCGGATTTCCATCCTCGCCACTCATCAGTTTCTTTTCACATATATTATGTATATTACTGTAGTTGTTTTTATCCTGCGATTTCAGGTTGGAGAATGACTGATACGTTATTATCTGAAAATGAAGAGAAGCTCATGGAGGAATTATCCTGGAATGCTTGAGCAGCCAGGGTGAGGAGAGTGCGCCTGCGCGACCAGTAATGACAAGAGATACCAAACATTTCATTTCTTTCTTTCTCGCCCCTTTTCTCTCTATCTCTCTACTCTCTCTCTCTCTCTCTCTCTCTCTCTCTTTCTCTCCGCCTGCCGCTCTTCTCTCTCCCCCGTTTCTCCCTCTACCGTTTAACGACGCCTGTTCCACGCATGGAGGTCGAAAAAACGGTGAAATGTGACAAGCGCATTAGACAGCGCAGCCTGACATGACACCCTCTTTCATGTTTGCAAGAGGAACATGGAGTGAAGCTAGTGGGAGAGATGGAGAGGAATAGTGGGAGAGAGAAAGAGAGAGAGAGATGGAGAAAGAGAGAAGAGAAAGAAGGAAAGGGAGGTGGAGGGGAGAGGAAGAGAGAGAGAGAGAGAGAGAGAGAGAGTGTGTGTGTGAGAGAGAGAGAGAGAGAGAGAAAGGAGAGGAAGGGAGTGAGAGAGAGAGCAGAGAAAAATGAAAGTGAGATGGAGGGGCGAGGATGAGAGAGAAGAGAGACGGAGAAGGAGAGTATCTAGATAGGGAGAAGAACGAGTAAGCCAATGAATATATCCACGCTACAGTATTGCATTGCTCAGACGGATGAGAGGATCGACGGCATGATAAAGTTCTTGCTAGATCTTTATATATATACATATATATAATATATATATATAATATATATATATATATATATATATATATCCTCAATTAGCCTACCGCTCATTAAAACGGAGGAGGGTAATATTTATGTGTAGGCGCTAACATTTGTTATGAGTTTTCGGCAGAAGCTACAGCAGCAGCTCATTAGAAGAGGCGAAACTCATTAGCACTCAAAAGCGAATTTACAACTGAGGCGTATGATAATATTGGTGGACTCGTCAGGATACAGATTCAACTGCTGTTCCGTTCCTTTGGCCTCTCGCCATTCTTTCTTCGGTTTCTACTGCTCTCTCTCTCCTACTCTCTCTCTCTGTCTCTCTCTCTCTCTCTCTCTCTCTGTCTTTCTCTCTCTCTCTCTGTGTTTCTCTGTTTCTTTCGCTGACCACTTACCTAACTTCCTCACGGCATGTGGTAGGCACGGCGGAATCATAAAAGTGAGAGATAGCCAGCGGATGCCCTCTGCGCGGGAGGCGGGGCGCCAGTGGCTAGGGTGGTCAGGAAGAGACTAAGGTAGATGAAGGAAGAGTGATTGAGAGAAGAGAGAGAGTGAGTGAAGAGAGAGAGAGAGAGAGAGAGAGAGAGAGAGAGAATAGAAGGAGAAAGTGGTAGAGGATAGCAAATAGAAAGACTGTAGAGTGAGTGTGATGAAGTGTTGAAGATCTGCTTGCATTTGGGTGTAATATAATTTGGACTGATAAGCGGGCGTATCCATTTCAATGTGATTTGACCAGAATCAAGAGGTCTGAAATAGCCAACATGCATAGTATTCTGATTTATATGGAAATGAATCCATCTGACCGCTCTTTCATTTTCCGCTTCATTCTTGCTCTTTATTCCTTTCTGTTCATGTCTGTTACTCTCTGTTCGTCTTTGTCTCTATCAATGTAATTCTCTGTCTCTCTCCCTCTCTCCATCTCTCTCTTAATCTCCTTCTCTCCCATCCTTTATCCATTTCTCATCCCTCACTTCATACGTACATATGTACATATGTATCTTCATCATACAGTACCGCTCAACTGCGAGGGTCAATGCTGCGTCGGCTAAAGCGGACGCGGCTAAATGGGCCAAGTGGAGTATCTCGCTGCAGAAAGCGTTTTCAGGCAAATCACATATCAGTATGAGATCCTTGAATTTTTCTTAACTAATCACGTTAAACAATTCTTGAAAAATGCAGCAAAACAAATGCAGCAAAACATTTGCTCCGTTTGGGGTTCGAACCTGCAACACATGAAATACAATAGAGAACCCAGCAATTATTTCACCGTGAGTCATGAAAATGCCAATTTCACAAATTTTCAAGATTTTTTTTTACGGAATTGGTGAAAAAAAATTCAGGGATCTCAAATTGATATGTGATTTGCCTGAAAACGCTTTTTACAGCGAGATATTCCACTTGGTCCATTTGGCCGCGTCCGCTATAGCCGATGCAGCATTGACCCCTCGCCGTTGAGCGGTACTGTGCATACATACATATGTTTGATAAACCGTGCACGCCAGCATGAGTGAACAGACTCGTCGCGGCCTCTTCCATTGGGGTGCTGATTAGTGCTGGGGAAGGAAGGAGTGTGCTGGTTGTGTCATGTTAATTAGTGAAATGTGCTTAGCGCGCTAGTCTCGGAGCTCATAAAAGGTTATCACAGAGAAGGACTCGTCTATAAAAAGTTTATTTTCTTTTTGCCACACACAGCATGTACTAGCGTTTTATTATCCAGCTCCCACTTCAGGTTTATCTTTCAAATATAGAGGTCGGGTAGTAGTTAAAATTCCTTAGAGACTTGAAAGAGTGGATTGGAAAGATGTCTAAAAGTTGAAGAGATTAAAAAAAAGTGCTAAATGATTTCAGGCGATACATTTATTAAAAAGAACCTCGTTACAAAGCTATACAAGGTTAGTATGATAGTATAACAAAATATAAATTCTTGCATATGTAAATGACTGAAATGAATATACAAAAAAAGTCTAGCTAATTAGGAAGACCGAGGAGAAGGAGCCCATGCAAGGTATCAATCAGAGGAGAAAATGAATGAGAGGAAGGAAGGAGTTGAATGGTTCAGTTGCAAGGGGAGAAGAGCAAGGCGAACGACTAAGGGAATGGCCTGCTCCATGACAAGACATTCCAAGGGGCTATTCAAATAAGAGGAAGAAAGAGAAGAGAAGCAGAGATCTTGAGAGGATGATGCAATGAACTGTTCAATGAAAGGGCGCTCAGAATAATGGGTTCATCTGAGTCAGAGCCGTTCAATACAATTGCTGCTATCATATCCAATGAGACAAATGTACTGTTAGAGAAAGAAAAGTGACCCTTTCGCAAACCGCAGGACTCTGTATATGCAAGGAAGAATAGACGACATGTAAGATCGGACTTTCTGTTCTTCGCGTTCTTCGCTGCTTCCTATTTATGCTCGATCTAAATACGTTGCGCATTACTCATTAATGACAGCCATTTCTTTTTCCTCTTTCATCCTTCCCCCTTTCATGTTTGGTGATGGAGGGCCTATTAAAGAGCAGTGTAGATGATGAGGAATGACAAATGTACAGTGTTGTTATTGGGAGGACAGTTTGAAGAAGGCGAACAAACGGATGGAGGTAGACACGGAGAAAGAGAGAGAGAGAGAGAGAGAGTGATAGGCAGAGACAGAACAAAGATAGAGAGACAGAGAGAATTAGAGAGAGAGAGAGTTATAGGCAGAGACAAAATAAAGATAGAGACAGTGAGATAGAGAATTAGAGAGAGTGTGATAGACAGAGACAAAACAAAGATAGATAGATAGATAGAGAGAGAGAGCAAGAGAGAGAGAGAGAATTAGAGAGTGTGTTATAGGCAGAGGCAAAACAAAGAGTTGAGAGAGTGTTATAGACAGAGACAGAACAAAGATAGAGAGAGATATCGAGAATTAGAGAGAGAGTGTGATATTGAATGAGTCTCACGGAATGGATGCCTTAGCAGCTATCCACTTACGGTAGCGTGAGTCAGATGCTTCTTGTGATATTCCATGAAGCGTGCTCTAGCATTGTTTGGCTGCCAGAAAGTTATTCTCCTGGCTCTTCCTGTCTTGCGTGCAAAGCTCATTTTCAATCAAAGTAAAAAAAAAGACTACAAACGTTAGCGGTTTATTCCACATGAATAGAAGAAATGAGAAAGGAAAGAATAATGAGGATTGTAGGTTGCATGGCAGTTGCGGGCGTGACTCACATGAAAGACTAACTTGCCACTCTCTCTACCAACCCATTCTTTCTTGCTCAAGGCATTCTGCGGCAACTTGCAAGGAGTTATTTCATTCGTGTTTATACTCCTACCATAAGTTCAATAGCTCTCTTTCTTTCGCTCTCCCTCCCTCTTTCTTTCTCTCAGTCTCTCTCTTTCTCTTTATTCCTCTCGCTCGCTGTCTCTCTTTCGCTCCCTCTTTATAACTTTCGTCCATACGTGCACATCTCCCTTCTCAATGCGATTCTTCATACAACCTTTTCAGTCATTTTTTAACTTTATTTATTCAAGAGTTGCATTACTCAGGTTGCAGCTGCCTTTTCTCTGCTTGTCTTCCGAGAAAGAAAGAGATTTCTGACGCCATCAAAGAAAGAAGAGTCACAAGGGATGTGAAAGGGATTCATTGTGGACGAGACAAAACAGTTGGGAGTTCAAAGAGAAAGATGAATTAGCTGGAATTGGAGAGAAGTTCCTCTCTCTTTCTTCTCCCTTCTATTTCACATTCTCTCTGCTCGTCCTTCTTCCATTCTTCACCATATATGGTGTTCCTTCAATTCTTACACAATTCAGAGTTTTAGTTATCTTTGATTGTTAGTCTTGACTAGCGCGAAATCCTAAGAGAAGCTGGTCTCCTCAGAGAAGAACGCGCGGGAGAGCGGAAATTCACAACGGACAATTTAACGGAAAAGCGGATAGTGGGGGAAAATGGCAGGCGCTGATTGCTGGGCCGAGGCTTGAATCCTGTCATCTTCTCTCTTATTCTATCCCACTCTCTCTCTCTCTCTCTCTCTCTGTATGTCTGTCTCTCTCCCCCTCTATCTCTCTCATACTTATTCTCCACAACTCTCTCTCGCTCGCTCTCTCTCTCTCTCTCTCTCTCTCTCGCTCTTTCTCCCTTTCACCCGTCCCTCTGCCATATTTCCTTCGTCTTCCATCTGCCGTGCTATTAATCTTGACAAAAGTGGTGCCAGTTTGACAAAAAGTTGATGAACATTTCAGAAAAAGTTGCTTTATGTTTCGGAGTAAAGATGACACAACTTTTCTTTCTTTTTTTTAACAAGTGGGATTTATGAACAATTACTTTCATGTGTTGTCGTATGCGTTTGCTATAGTTGAACTTTTTTGAGAACCATTAATACAGCTCTTACTCACTAGTCTCGGCAACTGGTCCATCACGCCAACCAACCAGGCATGTGCAAGACACTTTTCTTGGGAATATGCGAATCTAATGGAGAGAGAGAGACAGACAGATAGAGACAAAGAAAGTGGCAGAGAAATTGAGAGAAAGAGAGAGAGAGATACAGAGAGAGAGGGACAGAGAAAGAGGGACAGAGAGAGAGAGACAGAAACCGAGAGAACGAGAGTCTCTGCGATGCTAATGTCCCCTTCCCACTCACTAGTCGCCGATATTGCGCCGGCACTGGATCGGCTTTCGCCAATCGTGTTCTCGTTTTGGAAGCTATTCTAACAAATGATAAATGCGAACATTTCTATCATCATCCAAAGGTGTGTCTACGCTCTTGGGCACAAATTACGTCTCTTCAACAGAAAGATGCTTATGCATCTTTCTGCTGAAGAACATAACACTCTTCGTCATGAAATAGCAAGTAAAATTTATAAAATTAGCACGGACAAACAAAGAATTATATTTAAAAGCGACTAGCTGTCGAGGCTAAACAAGTTGAGTTGCCTTCAATAAATTTACTAGGCCGAGCTTGTTTAAAATTCCACTTGTTCTCGGTTGAGAGTTGTGTCACATTTAAAAGTGCGTCATCTTTGTGTCTCTGCCATGCAAGAGTGTGTAAAAGTCGGAGACGAAAACAGTGTAAAAGAATGAAGGCATCCTTCTACACACTTTTGCCCTCTCGCTTTTGCACACTATCTCGTTCCGCTTGTCCAAACTTTAACGAACTCTGAATGTTGATACAGTTTGGATCATGAACAAAGTCTTAAGGGAACTTGAATCACATTTCCCATTTTCCATACTAAAACGCTCAAAAGATGCATGAAGTTCCGATTTTTGTTGATTCAGGTTTCAACAAAAGTTCGTTTTAGTTTTCTTCCAAGATTAATAGCACGGCTGGATCCCTTTTCCTTCCATCCTCCATCCGTCTCAGAACATGTTCCTTTTTTGGCTACACCCATCACCCACGAATAGAAAAAGGAAGATACGAATTTAAGAAGAAAATGAGTAAGAGTTGTTGCAATACAGGGCGGACGCTTGTCTAATTTCAGCAAAATCGAGCCAACTACATATGTATCTCATTCTCTCTCTCTCCGTCTTTCTCGCAGTCTACTTACCTCAGCGTCCTCCCTCGGAATTTTTTATTACGATTATAGTTATCGACGATAGCATTCAGACGCTTTATAAATATGGAGTAGATGATTTTAGAACCTCGGGCGAAGTTTAGATCATTCCCTTGTCAGTCTATGTCTCACGCTCTCTGCCCCTGTCGCTGTCTATGTCGATCTCGGTCTCTTTCTCTCCCTCTCTGTCTCTGTCTCTGTCTCTTTCTCTCCCTCTGTCTCTGTCTCTTTCTCTCCTTCTGTCTCTTTCTCTCCCTCCGTCTCTGTCTCTTTCCCTCCCTCTCTGTCTCTGTCGCTCTCTATTTCTGTCTCTGTCTCTTTCTCTCCCTCTCTGCCTCTGCTTCTGTCGGTGTCAGTCTCTGTCTCTTTCTCTCCCTCTCTGTCTTTGCTTCTGTCGCTGTCTGCCTCTCTCTGTCTCTTTCTCTCTGTCTCTGTCTCTGTCTCTGTCTCTGTCTCTGTCTCTGTCTCTGCCTCTTTCTCTCCATCTCTGTCACTGAAGAGTGACTCATTGGTAGAATACCTTTCAATTTACCGAAGAGTGCAGATGCAATTCTGTTAGTGTGCATCGCTTAGCCGAAATGGAACGAGCAAAGGCGTTTCAGCCAATCACGTTTTGTCGAGATATAAATGAAATGGGCCATGACCCTACCCATGCCATTCTTGATCACCGACAATAGCATTCTCTCTCTCTCTCTCTCTCTCTCTTTCGTTCTCTCATTCACTCTCTCACTTTTCTTCCCAAGACGTTCATTTTCAGAATTTGTCACATTAGGCATCTTGCAGAAAGAAGGTGCGACTGGTGATCTGATATCAGGCATGGCGTAAGTCTGTCAGGAATGGAGAATCAGTGTGAGATAGAGAGCGAACTTTGAGGAGATCAAACTAGAATAAAGGAGAGAGAAAAAGCGAGAGAATGGGAGAGACACTGCCGAGATTCAAAGAATGAAAGGGACTGAGACAATAGGGGAAGCAGCTAATCCTAGTACTCTCGTCAAGGAATCATGGATGGTTGGCCACTACGGGCACGGCTTAACTACTTACTGCTTTCTTCTCCTTTCTCTCTCTCTCTCTCTCTCTCTCTCTCTCTCTCTCTCTTTCTCTAGCTTCTCATTCTCTCTCGTTCTCTAGCTTCTCATTCCCTCTCTCTCTCTCTCTCTCTCTCTCTCTCTCTCTCTCTTTCTCTAGCTTCTCATTCTCTCTCGTTCTCTAGCTTCTCATTCCCTCTCTCTCTCTCTCTCTCTCTCTCTCTCTCTCTCTCTTTCTCTAGCTTCTCATTCTCTCTCGTTCTCTAGCTTCTCATTCCCTCTCTCTCTCTCTCTCTCTCTCTCTCTCTCTCTCTCTTTCTCTAGCTTCTCATTCTCTCTCGTTCTCTAGCTTCTCATTCCCTCTCTCTCTCTCTCTCTCTCTCTCTCTCTCTCTCTTTCTCTAGCTTCTCATTCTCTCTCGTTCTCTAGCTTCTCATTCCCTCTCTCTCTCTCTCTCTCTCTCTCTCTCTCTCTCTTTCTCTAGCTTCTCATTCTCTCTCGTTCTCTAGCTTCTCATTCCCTCTCTCTCTCTCTCTCTCTCTCTCTCTCTCTCTCTCTTTCTCTAGCTTCTCATTCTCTCTCGTTCTCTAGCTTCTCATTCCCTCTCTCTCTCTCTCTCTCTCTCTCTCTCTCTTTCTCTAGCTTCTCATTCTCTCTCGTTCTCTAGCTTCTCATTCCCTCTCTCTCTCTCTCTCTCTCTCTTTCTCTCTCTCCCTCTCTCTCTCTATCTTCATTCTCTCTCCCCCTCTCTCTCTTTCTCTTTCTCTTTCTCTCTCTTCATTCTCTCTCTCCCTCTCTCTCTCTCTCTCTCTCTCTCTCTTTATCTTCATCCTCTCTATCTCTCTCTCCCTATCTGTTCGCCCTCCCGGCCACATGCGTGTCATGCCAGAGGAAATGCGGAATAGTGGCCATCTGGAGTTAGATTGGCCATTCGATTCTCACGGCCAGTGCTCGGAAACATAGAAAAAAAAGACAATTCTTTTCATCCTGGAATTGCACTGAAGCTAAACAACGCTTGATTATAAATAAGCTCCCATCCTTGTATGGAAAACAAAAAGCGCAGGAGTCTTAATGCATAATATTAATTGCATGCAGTTCGTTCATGTGTGTTGTCGTTCGCATTCTTAGCCAACCACTGAGGAAAGCAGAGAAGACAAGGAAATGGAGATTCCAGTTGCAATTCGATACGGAGGAGGACACTTTTTGAAGCAGACCCTCGAGGGCATTCGGCAAGAACTTAGAATAAGAGGCGTTGCGAACGCAAAGACAGCCAAGGTTAGTGATTACTGGGACACTCTACAGCCATGATATTAAGTTTGGATTAAAACAGAGTGAAGTTCAACTCAACCTTTATACCAAAAAAGACGATTAAAAAAAACTATTTGGAGTGTGCTTCACTCTCTGAAATTCTCAAGCCGGATTTTGTGAATAGTCGCTCCATAAATTCTTTTACAATCGAGCTGAATAGACTACGTGTTCAAAAATATAAATAAATAGAACAACAGTATCTTCTCTCTATCTCTTATCTAAAAGAAAGTTGTACACAATTGCATCGAGAGTTGAGGTTCCCTACAAAAAAGTTGAGTTCAACTTCGTTTCTTCTTAGAATTTATTGCCCGGCATAGTAGTTTAAATAAAAGAAAAAAAAAGAACTTTGTGAAGATCACTGAGCAGTTAAAGGAATAGCAGAATAAGAGAAGAAGGCGAGGAACGGCGAGAAGGGGAGGAGCGTGGCTTCCAACGGAAAAAGCAGTGAATTCCTGCTTGGGGATCGAGAAAAACGAGATAACTTGCCAGAGCGCATTTCAATAATTGTGCAAGCTGGTTGTGATTATTTTGTTCCGCTACTTAATCTACGCTTCACTCAACACGATAATTCAGCTTTCCCCTCTTCAGTCCCTTTTACACTTCTTCTCTCTTAACCTCGCTATTCTGGAAATCGGTAACAATCAAAGCAGTGTTATATGAAGAAACATTTATATCGAAAATGATAGTATTTCTTTTCTTGTAAAGCCGAAATGTGACAAAGTTAGGGAAAAATTAAAGAGGAAAAGTTATTGGAAGGCAGAAAGGTGACACGGTCGTATATTGCAGTTCATTGCAGAGAATGAATGAGATACATAGAAGCATAGACGGAAAGAAAGATAGCGAGAGAGAGCGCGCGATTAGAGAGAGAGAGACGGAGAAGGAGAGAGAGAGGGAGAGAGAGCGAGAGAGAGAGAGAGAGAGAGAGAGAGAGATAGGAGATAAGCGTGCTGGGGAGATTAATGAGCTCTCACAACTCTGCTTTCCAATTGGATATTGTCACCTTTGGGGATAAAAAGAACAGAGACCGGATTTCCCTTCTGCCTTTGCAGTGTCACTGAACACTTTTGATAACCGTTCACCTTTCTCTTCAAGTAAATATTCTAAATCGCTTTCTCTGAGCATATCAGTAACGTGATTTGGAATTTTTTTTATATACATACATGTCTGCATAAAATATTGCTTTACAATAATATACACATATATTTAAAAGGAAGTAAGAATAGCTTGTTCTTGTAAGGGAGGGAGATGAACTGCCTTCAGGGAGGGCAGCATCTCCATTCCTCTCTTGTCCTTTTCTTCCCTCCTCTCTCCTCTCTCCATGCTCTCTCGCTCCTTCTCCGTAATACCGTCAACCCACGGCTAAATCGCATTTGTCTCAGTGCTATCGCTTCTCAGCTTCTCCATATGCAAGGCCGCCGAGTGTTTGTCTTCGAAGAGCATGCAAGGGATTCACACTCAATGAGATGAATACGGAAGAGAGTTAGAGAGGGAGGGAGAGAGTGAGAGACAGAGAGAGAGAGAGTGAGAGAGAACGTGGAATTGGGAGAGAGTGAGAGACAGAGAGAGTGAGAGAACATGGAATTGGGAGAGAGTCGCCATGAGATAGGAGATATATGAAAGCGTGAAATGAGGATAAAGGACTACGGAAGTAAAGTGAAAAGGTCAACTAAACACCAGCACTGCGAGATCACTTCAGTGCGATTCGTGCAGAGATGGCTAAGTTAAATAAACAAATTGATCGTACTCTGGATGGAGGGTCAATTAGTGGATTATGCAAATATACCCAGATCGTGCTTGTTTCTCCATTCAAAAGGGAGGAAGATACTTGAGTTGCAGGACTGGCAGATTCCTCTCCATTCTTATTCTCTCTTTCTCTAGCCTTCTCTGCCTCTCTCTTTCTCTCGCTTTCTCTGCCTCTCTCTCTCTATCTTTCTGTGCCCCTCTGTCTCTTTATCTCTCTCTCTCGCTCTCTCTCTCTCACTCTATCTTTCTCTGCCCCCTCTGTCTCTTTATCTCTCTCTCTCTCTTTATCTCTCTCTCTCCTCTCCCTTTCTCTCTCTCTCTCTCTCTCTCTCTCTCTCTCTCCTCTCCCTCTCTCTCTCTCTCTCTCTCTCTCTCTCTCTCTCTCCGCCCCCTCTCTCTTTCTCCCCTATCTACTGCACATGGTGCCAGGCTTCCTAATTTGCTGTAAGTCTTGGCCGTGAAAATGTATCTGATAACACTTGGAAGTGCCAAATGGGATGATTGATCTCCACTTGAAAAATTCATCTAACTAGGTGACCATTGCAAGGGTACAAAAGAACTTTTTTGAAAATATGAAAATATGATAACTAAATCGTAGCTGGTGGAAGTAGGGAAGGGTAGCGCTGGTCGGAGGACTGGCTCAACCCGCTTGTAGGCCTTTTTTTAACCCTTTTACTATTGCTGATTCCATGTCGCGAGTTTCTCTCTCTCTCTCTCTCTCTCTCTCTCTTTCTCTCTCTCTCTCTTGAAAAGACTGAGCGCAGGTGCAACACAGCAACGATCACAGATGGCAGTTCTACTTGCTCAGAAGAGAGCACAATGACCCGTCAGCCTCCACTTTCATTTAGACGGACACTAGACCACTTTTTCATCAAGAAAAGTGACACAAAGCCAAATGAGCGTCTAGAAAGGTTTAAAAAAGGATAGAAAATGCAAGGCTATTTCATAAATATCTACAATGAGCTGAATAAAGAAAGCGATGACAAAGGAAAGAACAGACGTCGTGAGGGGATACGAGAGAGTCTTCTCTATGGTTGTATGCGTACCATTTCACGCCAACTCATCCTTCCACTGATTCGTACCGCTAACTCGACAGTAGTGAGGGAAACTGAAGAGAGAGAGAGAGAGAGAGAGAGAGAGAGAGAGAGAGGATAAGGAGAGAATAAGAGAGGGAGAGAGAGAGGATAAGGAGAGAATAAGAGAGGGAGAGAGAGAAAGGAAGAGGAAGAGATAAGGGAAGCAATCGATATTCTAATGTATTTTAAGATAATGAACAGGCTTGCAGATATTCCCCATGGCTTCCCCGTCTTCGCTCTGCCCATGCACTCTCACATCAAGTGTATGTATAAATCAGTCTGTTCCAAGTGATGCTTTCTTTGCTGGCAAGATGAAGATGGCACCCCAACCTGAGTGTTGGCGGCGTTAGTCATCCCCCCCCCCCACCACCTCCCCAAGTTTTTTTTTTGTTCGATTCATAGTAGTGCTGCTCTCTGTTCAATTCTCTCCCTCTCTCTCTATCAACTTACAAGGATTTTTTCTTAATGATTTCACGGGTTTAATTATCACTTGTGGTCGCATTATATTTTAAATGGTGTAATAAATTATTATTTTAAGTATCATAAGGAACGAAGGGAAAGCATGGGCTTGCAACACAAAGATCGAGCAGGGAGAATATGTTAGGAAAACGGAAGACAATGAGAAGCGAGGAGATCAAGACAGAAAGGGAATCACAAAATGGCTATGACCACGAAGTAAGTAATGACTTACTCCGCACATATCGGGATCTCAAGTCACCGACACCTTGAATCCCTATGTTATGAGCTTACTGCAATAGATGGTTCGAATTATACATATGTATGTACTTCTGCTACATATTGAAATATGTATGTACATAACTAGAGATTCATAACGTGGAGGGTCCGAGAGAAGCAGTAGCGAGATGGTATTTTCAACGCTTTAAGATCATCCTTACTTCTCTCTATCTCCTCTCTCTCTCTCTCTCTCTCTCTCTCTCTCTCTCTTTCTCTCTCTCTATCTCTCTTTCTGTTTTTTCCTGCCTGTTTTCTCTCTCTACTATATCGGTCTTCCTCAGCCCTTATTCCCATTTTAGTCTCGTCCGCACTCTCCTCTCCACCCCTTGGAGGGGTAAAAAGGAGGAATACCCGGCAGACGCTTTTAAGGGAAAGAATAGTGGAAGTCCCGTCGTGTTCTATTTGTACAACCCACTAGGGATGGAGACGCAAACAAGGAAAAGGAGAAAAGAATCGAAGAATACTCGGAATTGGAGAGCGTCGTGTTCCAACGGGGGAAACAGAAGGGACAGGCGCTGCCATCAATCGCTTTAATTACTTGTTTCCTAGCAAAAAAAAACTTGAAAAAATATAACCCTGCCAAAATTCGATGGAAGCATTCGACTGGAAAGGGAAGGAGTCAGTGGGGAAGTTCGCAATATGCATATTCAGACAATGGAGGGGAGAGAGAAGACATGGGAGAGAGACAGGAAGATATTGAAGGGGACGGAGAGGGCATGGGAGAGAGACAGGAAGATATTGAAGGGGAGGGAGAGAGCATGGTAGTGAGACAGGAAGATATTGAAGGGGAGGGAGAGGGCATGGGAGAGAGACAGGAAGATATTTAAGAAAGGAAAGCAAATGCAAGAATGGAAGAAAGAGTACAGTAGTCAAAAGAGAGATTAAGTTGAACTGTTAACTGCCGATCGATTTCTCCATGAGGAATATTAAGAATGGGCAGAAAGGGACCGAGGAATCGTTTACAAGTCCATATGTTGTCTCCGACTGTGTCCAGAGAAACCGGGAAACAACAGCTTATCAGAGAGACCAGATCAGTACCCTAAGGGGTTGAAGATCATATAGGTGGATGAGAGATCGGATGAGAAATTAGAGGACAGAGTGAGAAGGAGGGAAAGACAATAGGAAAGGATGGTCAAAGAAAGGAATGAGAGAGTGCTGGAATGAAATATATGGAGACAGAGAGATAGATACAGAGATAGGACATACAGGTAGAGAAAGAGAGAGAGAGAGAGAGAGAGAGAGAGAGAGAGAGAGATTGAACCGGCTGGTTGCCCATCTTGTCCAACAAATCCTTCGTTATGTTATTGGCAAGAAAACGATCTGACAAACTGTCGTGTATATGGGGCGTAGCAATAATATGACAGCTGCACTATTCCCTTTCCTTTCCGAAAGTACTCCATCCTCCAGCCCTATCTAAACCGCTCAACTGGTCAAGGGTAACCAGTGTTCTACCCGCCAACCGCTTGTGTTCAGCTTCCTTGTGTTGTCTAGCAAGCAACATAACTCAAACAATGTTTCGTTAGGATATCCGTGTGGGTCAGAACTTCGCTTCTGGCACTGCTCATGTGGTCAGTGGACAAAAAATATATTAGCATAATCGTGATTGATTAATGAATCAAACGCTGAGCACTGAAAGACCGAGAAGGCGCTGATCCGTTAACAATACAGATTGCATGTGTACCCTCAGACATGTTTCCTACACATATGCACGATTTTTGCCAGGCAAGTCAAAAATAAGCAGATGTTTGTCTCCCACATTGTTTAGATCATCTCCAAGATTATCCCCTTTCCAGCTCTAAGACAAGGGTCTGCGGCATCCGAAAAAAAATGTCACTAATTTTCCTGGCAACAGTCGCGTACAGAAAAATCGAAGAGTAAGACAAAATATTTGGCCTTTTATAGATTAGCGAATCCAACTAAATAAACACGACAGGGATGCCTTGAGAATACGAAAATAAGTATTCATTTTTATGTAGAACAAAGGAAAACTAAGCAAGAGCTACAGAAGCTGAGCAGCATTCGGTAGAAGAGGAAGGGTAGAATGACAAGGAGCGGAGAGGAACAGGAGAGAGAGAGAGAGAGAGAGAGAGAGAGAGAGAGGGAGGAAGAGAGATAGAGAGCGAGAGAGAGATAGAGAGAGATAGAAAGAGAGAAAGAGAGAGAGGAGAAGAGAACTACATACATAGATACAAGAGATCCAGACAAATAGGGTAGCAAGCTAATTTGTCAAGCATCAGTTCTGTTCAGTCGTGTGTCTGCAAAGGCTTTATGCATCTTGCATACAGTGCCATGATCTTGGGAGAGAGGGGTGAAAGGGAGGTAACTGACCATGGATAGTCAAAAAAGGGAGAAAGAGAAGCGAGAGAGAGAGAGAGAGAAGATGGGGAGAAGCGAGAAAGAACGAAATAAAGAGAGAGAAAGAGAGACAGAGAGCGAGAGAGGGAGAGAGAGAGAAAAGAGGAGGAGAAAGAAAGAGAAAGAGGAGGAGGAGAGAGAGAGAGAGAGAGAGAGAGAGAGAGAATAACCCGGAAAGGCAACATCTGTCCTTGAGCTGCCCGTGGACATTCCCCCTCCGTCCTTTCCTCTCTCTGGATCCCAAATATACTCATTTATCCTCCGGTTGTTTCACTTTGAAATCTCCGACCGAGTGCATCCTCTCTTTGTCTCCCACAAAGAATCCCAGGCAGAGCTCAAAGAAGGCGTCTCTCCATGAAATTCGCCTCGCCTGGTGGTGAATGAGTTCTGTAATTACTTACCTTGTTTTTTTTTACTTGAATTCTTCAATTACTCACTGTACATCTAAATATCGTCCGTTGCGTATGCATAAATGCAGGTTCACTTTTATGAGCTTCGCTTTATGTCCTACATTATTCGGATAGAATACAGTGTTATTGCACATAATATTGAGGGAAGACATTAGAAGAGAACTGCTGGGCATCGGAAGGAGAGAACAATTGCATGGGAAAAGTCATGGTTTGGAGAGTTTTAATGAAGTCTCTTTGGCTACAACGAAGGATCTGGGATTGCAGAAGGCGGGAGAGAAGAATGAAGCGGGTGATTGGCAATGACAAGAGATGAACAGTCAATGACGCGGAAGCCTCTCTCTACTCTCAAGACGGTGGTTCTGTAGGAAAAATGGCTTCTGATTTGCAGATTACAACACTAAGTTTGAAACAAGTGGCCATGGTTATTACTTGGCATTATTGCTTAAGAAAATTGGACCTTTTCTACTATTCGCACGTCCGGATTCATCGTGATTATACTGGTAAAGTGAAAGTTAACGGGCTCTGACTGCTCCAAGACAAAAGAGACGGCCAGTGCAAGTATCACAACAATGAGAAAAAGTTTCCTAGATGTGCATAGAACGTATTCTGACTAGTCGCTGTTCATGGCTAAACAAGATATATTTAACAGGCAGAGAATATTCTTTCTTTTCATATTTCATCTACGGAATACAGTTGACCGGATGAGTTAGAAGCTAGCCTTCTATTATCTCACAAGCAAAAACTGACGAAGAGGTGCTAATCAGATGTCTCGCTGGTCTGGAGAAGGAGCAATAAATCTGTATGTACGTCACGACGGTTAGCTTATAACACTTAAACAATTACAACATTCCCAATGGTAACTCTTGTCTGTGTGGACATGTCGGAAAAGGTTGCCCATAGAAAACACTCTCACACTCACCCCTATTAAATAAAACGGGAAAACTGACCGAACAACACGATTAACTTTTAATGCCGTCAGTGGATTTTACAGGAATTCTATTAGATGCAACTCGAGAGAAAGGAAAAGCTCGACGAAGGGGACAAATGATCCGAACTCGTTTGAACTGGGCCAGAACTTGGGTGTTAGTGAAAAACACGTGCAGATTTAGAGCTCTATTAATACATCAATTAATTATTACTGGTCGGTGTGTAGAATAGGGAATATACGAGCGTGGGTTAAATGGAATGGAAATGCGAGGTCTTCAGACAACGAATGAGACTAGAGAGTACGGGAAGATGAGAGAGAACAGAGAAATAGAAGAATCAGTAGGGTGCATAGCGGACTGCAGTGGCCTGGGTGGAGACGGGCGCCTTGCCAGCGGCATGCGAGGCACCAGGAGAAGAGCTTGCCGGGCCCGTGCCAGCTTTGATCATCGGAGCACCGCTGAACAGGAGGCTGCAAGCACTCACTTCCATGCTATGGACAACGTCTTCTCACTCTTTCTTCATCTCTGTTCTACTCTTTTTCTTCTTTTCTTTTTCTCCCTTTCTTTTTCATTCTCTCTAGCTCTCCCTCTCTCTCTCTCCTTTCTCCCTTTCTCTATCTCCTTTCCATCTTTCTCTCTTCCCCCCCCCCTCTCTCTCTCTCTCAGTTTTCAACCTGTTATGCATTGCAGCATATGCAGGGTGTGCAACGGAGGTGGCCACTCCCCCTCCGTACATCTGCAGGAAGTCCAGTGCGGCCTTTTCCTCGGTGGAGACTCCACCCACTCCTGGATAACCTGCGGAAGCCCCGCCTACTCCGGGATATCCTCCAGAAGCTCCGCCCCCGCCGGCCATCATCAACCCGCCCGCCGTGGACGCACCGTACAGGGCGGCGGCTAAGAAAACAAGGCACGAATCAGGCATCTCCACTTCGAATTTCCTCTTCTTTATTCAATCATTGGGAGTTTTCAAATTCAGATGAGAACTGCCCTGATCTTACTAAATTCTGTGTTATCTTCAAATTATCAGCGTAGCCCAAATCTTTTTTTTTACCAACAAATGCAAAAGGAAGAAGGAGGCCATTCGTGAAGAAAGAGCTAAGCTTTCTCTTGTCAACCCTTCATCGACTGTGCACAAGGAAACACGTTGGATCTTTTTTGGAATTTGAAGGGAAGGAGGAAAGGAATCGCACGGATAGCGTTACGGGGAGGAAAATATGATGGGGTAGCCTAGGGATGCATTCACTTGCAGAGGTGAAACAAGGTAAACTGAGACAGACAAAGCGACAGAGAAGGAAGGAGGCGATGGAGGAGAGGCGAGAGAAAGAGGAAGAGGGAGAGGAGAGACGAGAGAAGGAGTAATGGGAGAGAGAAGAGACCAGAGAAGGAGGAATGGAGAGAGGAGAGACGAGCGAACGAGGGAGGGGAGAGATAATCTGACCTCGAACGAAAGTGAAGATACCACCCAGACCGTAAAGGAACGAAGGAAAGAGAGTATGTGAAAATGAACTATGTACATAGAAGGAGGGGATACAGAGAAAGAAAGATTGAGCGAGAAGTATTGAGGTGAGGAGGGATCTGGAGAGTCTGCTTGAATTACAGTATACCTGACTGTTGCTGCTGGACAGCGAAAGCCACTGCTGCAGCTTGCTGCTGGTGGAGAGAAGCAGCAGACGAAGGCTGAGGGAAGTAGGCGCCGGCCTGGCCAAGCTGCGCGGCCAGCTGCTGCTGGGCACGAGCAAGTTGCTGCAAGGAGGAGAGGAGAGAGCAAGCAAGGACAGGAGGGCACAGGAAAAGAGCCAGGGTAGAGAGAGAGACAGAGAAAGAGAGACAGAGAAAGAGAGACAGAGAGAGAGAGGAGAGAGAGAGAGAGAGAGACCCCATACACTTACTGCTCATCGTGCACGCTACGAACGGCGACAGACAAGTAGTGAAGGAAAGGAGCAGAGAAAGCGAGACAGAGAGAGAAAGAGAGACAGAGAGAGAAAGGGGAATGAGATTCAGTGGTGCTCATATAGTTAGCTGCGTCCAGTAGGAAATGAAAGAGGTAAAACAGGGAGACCACAGAATGCCGTTAGGTATCGAGCAGCGAACAGAGAACCAAACGAAAGGGATGGAAAGGAAGGGAGATAAGTTGGAAGGGCAGAGGCTGCCTTTCCTCTCCTCTCCCTCAGGGGAGAGAGGAGAGAAGGCTGGAAAGGCAGAGGCTGCCTTTCTCCCTCGGGGAGAGAGAAGAAGACGGCAAGCGTTGTGCACATGAAACGACCGGTCAACTATGTCTTGGATTTGTGCCTACCGTATGCCGGTCTCTTTGACTGCCAGTATGAATAGGTTTCGAGTTGCTTCCTACCTCATACTGCTGAACAGCGGCGGCAGCAGCCATGGATCCCGAGTTCGCTCCCTGGACAGCCGAGGCCAGACTCGTCGGCTGCTGGAGAAGGGCTGCGTAGGCTGCTTGCTGAATGGCAATCGTCTTCCTTTGTCTGAGACATCTTCATGAATTCTCTTTGACTAGAAACTGTATGAAAAGACTGGCAGAAAGATGCCTGTTGCTGCATGGCAAGTTGTTGAGCGGCCGTGGCTGCGGCTGAAGAAGCGATGAGGAGAGGGTTGTAGGTTGGCTTGGGCTTGTAAGGCAGAGTCACGCCTTTAGGAGGGGCCTGAGGGGAAAAGATCTTCGCTTCGTATTACTCACAAATACGCAATGCATAAAGTGTTCGATCTCGCAACAGTCAACTGACAGACCTCGATGAGAATCTGGCAGACGTGAGTCATGCACAGGATGATGGCCTCGGCTGTGCCAGAGAGAGTCACGGCCCTCTCCGTTGAAGAGGGAAGCATCTCAGACGCCACTTGGATCGAAGCGCCTGTCGCCTGACCACTTCTCACATTATCACTACTCGTCATTACGACAACATTTCATTTTCATTCTGCATTCACTCACATCTCCCCACCTCACCCTCTGTACTCTCTCTCTCTCGCTCTCTCTCTCTCTCTCTCTCTCTCTCTCTCTTTCTCTGCAACATCAATTCCCTTGCCCACTCACAGCCCATGACATGCCTTGTCACTCTCTAAGCAGATGCTTATCATGAATGGCTGACCTCTCGGATCTCCTTGATCTTGGATCCTCCTTTCCCTATGATGGATCCGCACTGAGTGGCCGGGATGATCATTCTCATTGTGATTGGCGGCTTCGGCACTGAATTCGGCAGCGCCTTCAGGTCCTATAAAGAACATAATAATATTCTTTCTTTAAATAAATAAAAAGCCATAGACTTTCATTTCTTCTTGTTCCCTGATCCTTTTTCGTTTTCTACTACTTGGATATGTGTCCTGACCCAGAAATCTTCTCCCTTCAGCAAGTGTTCAACTGTTCAACATGATTTGTGGTCGCTTGTTCACAACAAGACAATTCATGAAGAGGAGAAAGCTTGCAGATGCACAAGAAGCTCGCTAAAAATAATATTTAAAAATAATTATGGAAAGAGAAGGATCAACATGATGTTGAGTGTGTAGAGAGAAGAGAGATTGAGATAGATTGAGAGATGAACAGAGAAAGAGAGAAAGGTGGAGAGAGAGAGAGAAAAAGAGAAAGATAGAGAGAGAAGGAGAGAGAGAGAGAGAGAGAGAGAGAGAGAGAGAGAAGGAGGGAGAGGGAGAAGCCGGTAAGAGTACTCGAGTGTGTGCACGTAGGCATGCCATTCTCGAGTGGCCGCGTACTCCCCTCTTTCCTTCTCTTCTTTCTTCTTCCCACTTACTCGAGGATTTAAAGTGGAAAGACAAGAGAAAGCTCTTCTTTATCCCGCCTTCCAAACAGAACTCTTCTGTCATCGACATACTTTCCCTCGCTGTCGCTCATTACATCTCTCTGTCTCGCTTTGCCTGTCTCTATTCCTTTCTATATCGGTCTCTCTGTCTTCTGCTCTCTCTCTTCTCTCTCCTTCTCTCTCTCTATCGCTCTTGTTCCCAATTCTAATTTCTTTTTGTTGTAAATGTCATTAATACAGAGCGTTCTGCTTATGGTTGCGAAATAATTTCCAAATTTACTAGGAAGTTGCCCATGGTGCATTTTTGGTCAGACAAAATCCCCTTGCCGAAATCCCTTCTATAGTGAGAAGAAAAGAATGTTCAGCTTGGCGTCCCTTTGAGGGAAGAACACGCAGTCTCCATCCATCCCTCTTGGCCCAGCTCGGCCCCACTCTACAAACAATAGGATACGGAGTGCGCAGACAGGGGAGACTTCCAGATGGAAGGGATTTGGAGAGACAGACAGACAGAGAGAGAGAGAGAAGAGAGAAGAGAGAGAGGGAGAGAGAATTGAGAAGAGTGAGAAGAGAAGGAGAGTAAGAACGTGTGTGAAGTAAAGACGAAGCGGGCGAGGCTAGACATTTCAATATGAAGAAGACTCGGTCGATTGTCAGATCTGAGACCAGCAAAGGCAGCAATGGAGGAAGGCAGCTGAAGTACAGTACGCATGCATGCTCTTCCACTCACTAAGATGCGCCTTCGCCTGGTACAGCACATAAAGAGATAAGCATGGCTGACCTCGTGGAATTTGTTGCAGACCATCTCGAATGCCCTGTTGATTGTCTGCACTGATCCAGTGATCGTGACAATCCTCTCCGGACAAGAGCCATCCGAGATGTTGATCTTGGCTCCCGACTCTTCTCGAATCATCTTGATCTGCTCTCCACGCTTCCCAATTATGCTCCCCACCTCCTGCAAACACTCTTTTGTTGTGTTGTAAATGAACAGTTCATTTACTGAAGAAAAAGACAGGCCATCACTTCACTTCACCTTCCGTCGACAGCCTGTCACTTGGACAGAAATGAGCCTTTTTCAAGTGCAAACTTTCTTTCTCTGTTTCTCTTCATTAGCTCATCTCTCTCTTCCTTCTTACAACGATGGGAACGAAAGGCGTCGCATCACATTTCCTTGTCTGAGGGAGCTCACGAACGTTATGACTTATTAGTGATTATGTGAGTGATAATAAGAAGCGAGAAGAAAATAAGGAGTGAGGGGCAATGAGACGGGGAGGCATAGCGAGAACGCAAAAAGATAGTAAGAGAGAAAGAGAAGTAGGCGACAGAGAGCGAGAGACAGAGAGAGAGAGAGACAGAGAGAGACAGAGAGAGAACGAGAGACAGAGAGAGAGACAGAGAGCGAGAGACAGAGAGAGAGAGACAGAGAGAGAGACAGAGAGAGACAGAGAGAGAGCGAGAGACAGAGAGAGAGAAACAGAGAGAAAGAGAGAGAGAGAGAGAGAGAGAGAGAGAGAGAGAGGGAGAGAGAGAGATACCTTCCCCTGCATGAGTAGCCGGATGGTGAGAATGAGAGACATGTTGGGTGAGCCTCCCCCCTCCCCGTGAGATTCGCTCGAGTTCCCTGCCCCATTCTCTGGACCGGTGGAAGATCCGTTAGATGACGAAGACGTGGTTGCGGCCGACAACGACGACCCTCAAAAAACACTTATTTTTCTTATACTCATATGTAGTACATAAAAAGTAAATTTAAGTTAAATTGGCAGCTAATCACAAGATTTTTATTATTTATTTTCAGCGAGGAGAATGTAATTTCTAAATTTATCTGCAATGCCAAGGCCAAACCCTTCATGCATCTCTCGTTCTTGTCTCTTCGGCCACCCTTGCGGTGACGCTCCCCCGCGGCTACTTAGCATACAAACCACGGCCACCCTCTATCCAACTCTTCTGCAAACAAACAGCCCTGCTCTTCAGCCGCTTCTTCATCCACAACCCTCTTTGATCCTCTGCACTCCCTTTCCCTCCCCAAGTAATCCACATTACCAAACACTCGTGCTTTCTTACCAACGGAATATATTCTGCAGATGAAAGGACTGTAGAAAGGATAGTGAATGTGCAGGGAGAAGACTAACAGCCATTTTTCATTATAGATTCTCAAACTATGGTCCTTCGCTTTCTAACCAGGGTGTGAGTGATTTCCATTGTGGAAGGCAGCCAGCTGAGGATGCGACGCGAGAGCTGCCGCGTAGGCAGCGGAGGAGGGAGCCGCGAAGGAAGCGGCTGAGTACGCGGCAGCCGAGGCAGAGGACGAGCAAGGCACTCCGTCCATCTGTCAAGAAACTCTTATCAGGGCATTTCCATCGAAACTCCCAATCTAAACGCGCCACGCACAAACTGCTCCGATGTCAGCTCTACGAAGTACCGTAACCCTAGAAGAAAACGGAAATCCGGAAGAGCTCGGCTCTGCTTTGGATTGGCTGAAAGAGAGCGAGGAGGGAAGAGGCAGAACCGAGGACACGAGAGAAGTGGACAGGAGAGGAAAAAGGGAGGAATTCTATCGCAAGATGGAAGAAGAGGGATCTGGAGATGGAAGGGGACTGCAAGGGCAGCCGCTGCTCATCCAAATACGCACGCGAGAGACCACAGGAAAGCTCCACTAGTATCAAGTATCCGGAGCACTCTTTCCATGCCTTTTCAATAGAGGAAAGTGAAGGAAAAATACGTTTATATATGGATTCGACGCTGGTTCTGATTCTGAAATTGGGAGCGGGCGATCAAAATGCAAAACAATAAAGTGTGCTAGAAAAAAAGGAAGATACCTACATATCTACATACGGATATGGGGTAGCATTCTCAGAGCAAGGGAGATGCAGCCATCGAAACGGGCGTTGTGACAGCCGAAGAATCTGCCATGGATGAAACAGAAAGAGAGAGAGAGAAACGGTAAGAGAAAGAGAGATAGGGAGGAAGAGAAAGACAAGGAGAGAGAGAGAGAGAGTAGAGAGAGCGTAGAGGGCAACACAGAATAGAGAAGGAAAAGGAGAGTAAGAGATAGATAGACGGACAGAGAGTGAGGGCGACATTGGAACCCACCCGGTGGTTTCGAGTTTCACCGACGGCATCATCCTCAAAGAGGACAAGAGAAGAGGGGGGATAAGAGAGGAAAGGTGAAGCAAAGAGAGTACAGAGAAAGAAAGAAATAGAGAGAGAGAGAGAGAGAGAGAGAGAGAGAGAAGTGCTGACATACGACTGGCAGGTAGTCTATGGCAAGGAAGACAGGAATATGAAGATAGATATCGAGAGGAGGGGGAGAAGTGAAAAGAGTGGACTAGGGAGAAGAACGGAGAACGATTTGGTACTATAGAAAGAGAAGTTCAGATGTCATTGGATACGATGAGATTTGAACTGAGAAATGAAAAAGGAGAAGCTGGCTCATGCGGGAATACTTCAGCCACAACAGTTATTTGGCATATCATGAATATTTCTAAAAGGAGCCAAACAGGAATAATAGCACTATAATAATAAAAAAGAGCGAAGTGCTTGAATGTTCTCGTTGACTCGAACACATTTATGAGAAATGGATAGTTGCCTGTTTCGAGAGGAAAGAATTTGCAAATTGGGAGGGAAGCGCATGACTGGAACTCGCAGTGGTGACGGAGGAGATCGGAGAGGCGCGGCTGAGCAAATCACGAATCAGAAGGCGGAGTGAAGAGAGAGGGAGTGAGAGAGAGAGTGTGTGAGAGTGTGTGTGTTAGAAAGAGAGAAAAAGAGAGGCAAAGAGAAGTAGAAATGAACTGTAGTAGTTGATACGGAAAACAGAAGCCTCTTTAAAAATTCAGTCTGAAACCATTAACAATCATCTTAAAGATTTCTTCATTTATGTATATCGGCAGCCATGGCCTCTAATAGGGAAGAAAAGAAAGAGCTTGCCAGGCCAAGCAACATCTGCTATAAAAATATACAAAGTTTTCGAAACTTTTCACCCATTATTCGATCCCAATTAATGATCGACCGTTTATCCCTTCTTGCTCACAATTAATCGAAGATAGGCAATGCACACACATACAGTTGAAAAGAATCAGTCAGATTGGCTTGGCTGTTTGCGCGGCCAGAAGAGAGAAGACGAGCTTGCGAAAGGGTACGGAATGCTAGTGATACGCATCGTGACAAAGCTATTCAGCTAGCAATGAGAGGGAGGGAGAGAATGAGAAAGAAGAGAGAGAGAGAGAAAGAGAGAGAGAGAGAGAGAGAGAGAGAGCTTTGTGAGGCTTGACGGGTAGGGACGGTCTTCTCTTCCCAGGGGAGTGATAAGCGTGCTCCCCCCAATAGGGCCCACCTGTGTATGCCAAGAGGAGACAGAGGCGAGATCAATCAATACAAAGAGACCGATTATCTACTCAGCCTCAGGCACGCTGTTTAGATGAGAAGAGTGAACAAAGAGAGAGAGAGGGAAGAGAGAAAGAGAGAGAAGAAGAAGGGACAGGGAGGGTGGATATGAGGAGCTGGGCAGCCAGCAATAGTCGTCAGTGAATTGGAACACCTGATCTCCATTCTCCTTGGGGTGGTCTCTTTCCCTCGGAGGAGGAACTTCCTCTTCTTCATTTCACCCTCAGCGTGGAATATGCATGTGCTCACAAGAGCTTTCCATTAACACCTTTTTGGCACCTTTTCGATTAAAAGTGAAATAAATTGCAAGATGATCATGAGGAATCGACATCTGTAACTCTTAGTTACTTAGCTAGATGAGGTCCGTAGCTAGTTCAAAATTCCTTCCTTTCAAAATCCGGCGACATTTTTCAGTGTCCCTTCTTACTTACTTCTTTCAATAGTCTTGGCCCTTCGTAGATTTCTTATCCCATCTTATTCCTTCTCTCTCTATCTCTCTCTCTCTCTCTCTGTCTCTCTGTCTTTCTCTCTGTCTCTCTCTCTCTCTGTCTCTCTTTCTGTCTCCCTCTCTCTTTCTCTAGGCTTCGTTTTTGTCACTTCCCTCCCCTGTTCATAACCTTCGACAGAGCACTCTTTGAATACGTCATTGCCTTTTTCCTCTCTGCTTTTCGTAGTCTCTCATCGCTCTCTGTCATAACCAACTCTCCAACTTATACACTCTATCTTGTCAGAGTGAAGGCAGCGGCTGCTCTGACCTGAGCACTGAGGAATGAATTGCTCAAATATTTGCTTTTGCTCTTGCCGTTGCTCTCCCTCTCTCTCTCCCTCCCTCTCTCTCCCTCTCTCTCTCTCTCTCTCTCTCTCACTCTCCATCTCTCTCCCGTCCGCTCTGTCTCCCTCAATCACATTGTTTTCTCTTTCCGTGTTCTCTCTCTATCTACCGCCTCTCTCCTTCTTCACTTCAGAAAACATATAGTATCTATATATATATATATATATATATATATATATATATATATATATATATACCAGTCTCTCCACAAATATACATACAACTACATCTTTTTACTTTCAAATGCTGCATCGGCTAGACTGAAAGACAGAGAGAGAGAGAGAGAGAAAGAGAGAGAGAGAGATTGTGGTGAGTTCTTAGGTTAATGACTCTCCGCGTTGAGATCACTATACATAGCAGCATGCGAAAGGCGCGGAGGAATAGAAGAAGAAGATGATAGGCGAGGAGGAGTGGAAACGCTGTCTCAGATAGTAAGAATAAGGAGAAAAGAAGAAGCTACTACAGATTACAGTCTGTTAATGCCATTAATCAGACTGATCAGTCGAGAGGAAAGAACTCTCTCTCTCTATCTCCATCTCTCTCTCTCGCTCTCTCTCTCTAATTTTTAATCCATCCTTTTTTTTCTTGTCACATCTCTGGTCACTTGAAATCTATTTGAAAAGGTCACTGTAAATAGTATTCGGCAATTTTTTAAATAACACTTGTAGACAATTTCATTATGATGATGACGAACTTTAACGATGACGATACCGGCTGATGTACGATGGAAATGGAAAGAGTGCTGAGGGGACAGGGCTTACCCAAGCTTCGAGGCTATATTTCGACGCTGCAATACACCGAGATTAGTCAGAGTGAGTGAGAGAAATGCAGAAAGAGTCAGAGGGATAGCAAGAGAATCAGACCATGAGAGAGTCGACGTTACAGTTGAAAAAAAGGGCATTTAAATGGATACTGGAAGGGCTGGAAGGCAGGAGTTGCCATGGAAGGAATAGAGAAAAGAGAATTGGATGGAAGGTAGACAAGCAAAGGAGAGGAGGGAAAAGTGGTAGACAGAGAGAAAGAAGCAGAGACAAAGAGAGAGAGAGAGAAAGAGAGAGATAGAGAGAGAGAGAGAGAGTTATACGTACAAATAACTCGCACCGCTGGCTCTCTATCGGAGACCATTATGAATTTGAACAAGTATGTAATGATGAATGTTCAAAGCCTAATTGTAAATTAATATTCTTAAACGCTTCCAATGAGAGCATAACTTTGGTTTGGCATTATCTGTCCCAAACATCCATTCTTGACCCAGCATCTTTGTCTCTGTCTCCTCGTTTCCCTGATCTTGAGACTTGGTTGTAAAAGCTTGAAGATTCTGTATAAAAAAAGAAGCCAGGCTTAAACAGCTCGCGATTAGAGAGAAGGCTCGAAGATGATGGAGGAGAGATCGTAAGAAACGAGGGGGAGGAACGAAGTAATCAAGGAAGAAGCAAAGCTGGGAATGCACTGAACACTTTGTAATAATCGTAGAAATGAAGATCATAACTGCGGTGAAGAGCGAGTGCCCGTGAAATATGGATGCAGATACACGTTCGAGCGAGAGAATGGGATGCACTGAGAGAATATGTTCCATTAAGCAAGACAATGCATTCGATGTCTGAATGTAGAAGACATTGCACTGAATGCAGAAGCACAGTTTCCTCTTCTTCTTCATTGGATCAATCGATCAAATTTGGGTCATTATTCGCTTTCGAGAAAAGTTGCAGCTCGCCTTGAGTATTACACAGCGGCCGGTGATTACCTCTAATAAATTACTCTAACTAAATTGTCCACGGAGACTACATGCATGCTCACATAAATACATATGTACAGTACTGACAACAACCAGGGGTGCAGTATCTTTCGGATCTTGCGGAATCCGATCAAATTCCGTTTTCCTCGATGAACATAATTCGAGTTGGTTTGCATCTTTACATTCATGCACTCGGGGTTTGCCATAATCGAGCATAGAAATGCCCTGATTGCCAGGTTTCATGCTTGAAAATTGTGAATGTTATTGGCACAAAATTGGCGCAGTGTCACATTACATTTAATTCCGAAAGTTCCGACAGATCCTGTACCCCTGGTTGTTGAGTGGTAAAGTATTTCCATATGAGCCAGAAGTTTGAGTTTACGTTACTATTTAACAGGTTTTATGTTAATTAAGATCAAACCGCGTGCGACATGCAGAACCAGGGCAAGACTTAGAGATTTAGAACATGGGCTGTTGATAGATGAGACTCTGGGTTTGAGAGCAGCGAACTGGCCGGCATTCTCAGAGAAAAGCGAGGAAGATAGAGAAAGAGGGAGTGCATGAGACCGTGAAGGATGACGGAGAGCGCAGAGAGAGAAAGACATTGCATGAAAGAGATCCAGAGAAAAAGAGAGTCACCTGTCAGAGAGCAAAGCAGCCGCAGGAATGACGGAGCAACTCGGCCTGCCATTTCAACTCAGTTTTGCTTATCCTTTTCATGGCTTTCCGCACTCCTCTCATCTATCTATTCTTTTGAATCAATAAAAGAGGCAGCAGATCAATTCTTCCATCAAACATACACACATATATCATACACTCGTCCTACGCTGTCCAATTGACGAATAGATAAATGACTTTTCATTTTACAAATACATATTATATACAACATTGATTTGGCATTTTCCCGTTCCATCACAGATTAAGCAAGAATAAAGTGAAGTTGTAATGATGTCACAATTGATCCCAGAGTGCAGAGAATGGCGACGAAAGGGGATGGAGAAGAAGCCGAAAAGTTCAATGCGAGGTAGCTATGCCCCGGAAGAGCTTCTTCTTTCTTGAGCAGCGCCCGAATTGGCAGAGTAACCAGAGGCATGAGGGAAAGAGAAGGAGAGGAGAGAGAAGGAGGAGAAAGAGTGAGACAGAAGGAGAAAGAGAAGGAGAGGAGAGAGAAAGACAAGAGAGAGTGAGACAGAAGGAGAAAGAGAAGGAGAGGAGAGAGAAAGAGAAGAGAGAGTGAGACAGAAGGAGAAAGAGAATGGAGAAAGTGAGAGGGACAGGAGAAGAAAGCATCTGCCCTCCGGGCGCTTCTTCCAAAAGGCGAGGCTCTTAGACATTCTCTGCCCGACATATCCGCGCGTTGCCCCTGGAAGCCTACTCAGTCCACCTCCGAGTCCCTCGATGTCGCTCCTAATTCTGAGAGCGAGAAAGAAAGAGAGATGGAGAGAGAAGAGAGATTGTGAAAGAGAGAGAGTGGGAAGAGAAGCAGACCAAAGGAGAAAGAGAGAGTGGGAAGAGAAGCAGACGAAAGGAGCTGTGAGAGTAGAGAGATTGTGAAAGAGAGAGTGGGAAGAGAAGCAGACGAAAGGAGCTGTGAGAGTAGAGAGATTGTGAAAGAGAGAGTGGGAAGAGAAGCAGACGAAAGGAGAAAGAGAGAGTTGGAAGAGAAGCAGACGAAAGGAGAAAGAGAGAGTATGAAGAGAAGAAGACGAAAGGAGAAAGAGAGAGTGGGAAGAGAAGCAGACGAAAGGAGAAAGAGAGAGTGGGAAGAGAAGCAGACGAAAGGAGAAAGAGAGAGTGGGAAGAGAAGCAGACGAAAGGAGAAAGAGAGAGTGGGAAGAGAAGCAGACGAAAGGAGAAAGAGAGAGTTGGAAGAGAAGCAGACGAAAGGAGAAAGAGAGAGTATAAAGAGAAGAAGACGAAAGGAGAAAGAGAGAGTGGGAAGAGAAGCAGACGAAAGGAGAAAGAGAGAGTGGGAAGAGAAGCAGACGAAAGGAGAAAGAGAGAGTGGGAAGAGAAGCAGACGAAAGGAGAAAGAGAGCGTGGGAAGAGAAGCAAACGAAAGGAGCTGTGAGAGCACGGTGAGAGTCTCGGCACAAACAATAGAAAACGACGTCTGCAACTGGCAATGGGAGAAAGTTCAAATTTTGAGAAGGGACGAGAGTTTCCGTACTCTTCAATTCATGAATAGAGTAGGCGTGACATGGGAATATGAGTAGAGCAGGATGGAGATAAGCGTGAATCGACATAGTTTAGCAATGAAACAATAGAACTAGTGATCGAATAAATAACGGGGAAGATTTATGAGATGCATGCGTCTCAAGAAGAAAGGAAGAGAAAAAGGAAGGGGCAAAATGTATTGGAAGAGGTTCTCTCTAAGGATTCCGAGGAAAGACACGAGAAAGTCGTGAAATTGAATTCAGAAAAAAAGAAAGTGATGGGAAGCTATTGGAAAATAGGATGGCAGACATGAATACTGGTGAGGTCCTGCCTGGAAGAGATTGCTAGCAGAGAAAGAAGCAGCGGGTGAATGGTCCTGGGGGACAGAAAGAAGCGGCGAGGGAGGAATAATTGAAAACGAGGAGACAATGAGAAAGAAAGATAAAAGAAGTATGAATTGTGAAGAGAGAAAGAGAGAGAGAGATTGGGAGAGAGAGAAAGAGAGAGAGAGAGAGAGAGAGAGAGAAAGAGAGAGAGAGAGAGAGAGAGAGAGAGAGAGAAGTGAGATGAGTTTCACTATTCTCTTCGCTTCAAAAGCAGCCAATAAGCTCTTCCATGCCCTTCCATTCTGCAGTGGCAAGGGATAGAATGGGTGAAACAGGGGAAAAAGGCAAAAGGTGATGTCGAGAGTGGAGAGAAAGAGAGTGAGGAGGAGTAGGCAGGGCGAAACATATGTATGTACATGGGCGTAAGTCACCGGAGATTGCGTTCACCTGGAACAAGGCTAATTGAAATGTCCTATGCCGCCGTTGTAAAGTGTCGTATTCCTGACTCCAGAGTATGACCTGTATTCAATTCAGATTCTGTCTATCAATGATCTCTTGTTATTATTTCTATGCTTACCTTCTCACTCTTGCTATTGAATGTTGTTAAAATTGTTGTAGGATTATAGAAGCGAATAATATTTGGAGATATGTAAGTATAACGGAAGATGACACGGGTTCAAAACGGGATGAGGGGCAGCATATTAAAAAGCATCTATCAATTCAAAGCAACTCGAGCATGGATATGAAGAGAAATGAAAGAAAGAGGAAAGAAGAAGGGCAGGGGGGGGGAGTCTGCTACAGCCGAAGGGCTGCAGCTCCCTCCACTCCCGACAGCAAAACAATATGCCTCTCTGGACCACTCGGCATGTATGAGAACTGGTGAAGGCTCGAAAATGAAATGCTTAGGGAAAAGCCTTTGAAATAAAGTGAAGGAGAGAGAGAGAGAGAGAGAGAGAGAGAGAGAGAGAGAGGAGAGGGAGAGAATAGAGAAGGAGATACCTAAGCTATATATGAATGTCATTGAAAATTTAACAAAAGTACTTGCTGCTTTTCTGCAAAAATCAGCTGCATATTCTGAGTAAACGATTATAATTTTATTTGGAAATTGAGAATGGAGAAACTGAAATATGAAGTCAGAAAAGAAGAGAATGGCTGAGGACAAAAAGCGGCGTCGCTTTCATTTCGGCGTCGATTTCTCACTTTCCTTCATATTTCCTTCCCTTCTCTTGTTGACCATGCTCTTCTCTCTCTCTCTCTCTCCCTCTCTCTCTCTCCCTCTCTCTCTCTCTCCTCGCTTTCTCTCTCTCGTTCTCTCTTCATCTCCCTCCTCTTGCTGCACGAAAAGTGGAAAAATGGAAGAAGGCGAGAGTTATAGCCGAGGAGGGAGCACAAGATGAATAATCTGAAGAGACTGGAAGGAAGGAAGTAGAAGACATGAGAGAAAGGGAGGGTCATCGACGGAAGAAAATGCCTCCAGGAGAGACATCCAAGAGAGTCAGAGAAAGAGTGTACGGGAGGCAGAGAAAGAGTGAGAGGAGAGACGGGGAGGGAAGTAAGAGAGGAATGACTGTTCGTGTCAGATGTAGTTACATAGTCCAAAAGAGAAAATACAAGGACAGAGAAAAGACAGATAAAGAAAGAGTGCGAGAGAACGGGGAAGAAATGGAACATAAGATGCAGCTTGGCACATGTTAGCTATTCCATAACGTAATGCCTACATTGGCTGAACGAGGTAATCTTCTTATTTGATTTTGAGAGAAATAAGAACAAGAGGGTGAAAGAGAATTTTACTAGGAAAAGAAAGTGTGGGAGTGTGTAAGAGAGGGAGAGAGTGAATGAGTGAGAGAAAGAGAGGGGGAGACAGAGAGAGAGAGAGAGAGAGAGAGAGAGAGAGATTGAGTGAGTGAGTGAGAGAAAGAGAAGGGGGACAGAGAGAGAGAGAGAGAGAGAGAGAGAGAGAGAGAAAGACTAGAAAGATGCAGCGGAAAGTAAACAGTTGAGAAGCGTTAATATATGTACGACAGGAGAAACAGATTCAGAAGCTTGCAGATTGAGAATACAAATTGCCGAATCCATCCATTTGATTATATCGAGAAAAAAGAGCAGGAGACCAAGACAAAGGGTCCAGAGACAGAGAGAGAGAGAGAGAGAGAGAGAGAGAGAGAGAGAAAGAGAGAGAGAGAGTGAGGGAGGGAGAGCTGTCGCGAGAAGAAAATTGTATATCTATGTCCGGTTGGTTTAAACGAATTGTAGTGCTTGCTATAGCTAAATATGACAAAAATTAATGTCATTTACGAAAGCACTGTATCATAATACATACATGTTACATATTTTTACTGAAAGAGGATACAAAATGAAGAGAATTCAAGAGACAGACTGAGGAGAGAGAGAAAGTGTGAGAGATAGAGTAAGCGAGAGAGATACTTTTAGACATGATACAGAAAAAAGAGAGATAGAGAAAGAGATGGGTGTAGAGAGACTGAAGAGAGAATGCAAGAGAGCGAGATAAAAGAGGGAGGGAAGAGAAGCAGAGTTCAGTGCCCGCGGCAGCGGCAAAGCTCGCGCAGCATGAATAATTCTGGCCAGGAGTCATGCCTGGCAGCTGGGACTGCACTTGGGCGGCCGCCCGGAAGGTGCTATTTGTTTAGAAGGTTCAGGGGAATCGTGAGAGATAATGGGAAACAGAGATATGCAGACTGAAAAAGATGAGGGAAAGATGAGGAAGAGGGAACATAAAGACGAATATGGATAGAACTTCCTAGGAAGGTAGGGAGAAAAGGCGAATAATGGTGGAGAGAAGAGTGGATGACGAATGCAACAAATATCATCAGCCTGTTATACTTGCAGGAGTCAGAGAAAGCGAGAAGTGATTAGCAGAAGAGATGGAATGAAAGAGAGACAGGGAGAAAGAGGGAAAGGGAAAAGAGGAGAGAGAATTGGACAGTGCCGGGAGGGGAGGGTGGCAGTAGACTCGATAACACTCTTACATACAAATTTGCTGAAGGTGAATTTTGGATTAATCTGGAAAAAAATTAGCTCTAAAAAAAGAAAATCAAGATCGTAATTTGCTTGCAAAGAATTTCATCGTCAGTCTGCAAGCATTTTTGCTGCTCAAGAAGCCAACATGCCGAATTGGATTTATCATTTCTTTGTAGACGCAATTATGCTTTTCAAATTAGCAAGGAGGAAGACCAGTGCAGGCGGCAATCGGTGATGCCAGAGAGGAAACAGTCACACACTCTTTCCCGCCCTCTCCCTCTGTTTCTCTCTCTCCTCTGTTTCTCTTCCTTCCTCTCTTTCTCTCTCCCAATAATTTCTCTCCCTCCCTCTGTTTCTCTCTTTCTCAGTTTCACTCTCTCTTCTGTTTCTCTCTCCCTCTAATTTCTCTCCCTTCCTCTGTTTCTTTCAAACTCAGTTTCTCCCTCTTCCTCTGTTTCTTTCTCTCTCTACCTCTGTCTCTCACTTTCCCTCTGCCTCTCTCTCTCTCTCTCTCTCTCTCTCTCTCTGACATCTTCCTCTCTTGGACAGCCCGAGTAAGTATCCCAGTAGCCACCCACTGCCGTGGCGCATTCGCCTAAAGACGCCTCATTCAATTTACATAGAAATTCGCAATGGACAGAAGTAGAGACAGCACTGGAAGAGAGTTCGTGGACTGAGAGCGGCCAGCTTACGTTAAGTTGGCCGAGATAAAGAAAGGGGTCTGGCAAGTAGACTTTTCATCTTTAATGATTTTGTCATCATTTCGCTGAATAACGTTGTTAATAAAAAATTTAAAATAGTAAAATTCAAGAATACTAAAAGTTAAATGTGGAAAAGATTTCTTCAAACACGGTTGCTGCTTGATTACGGCTTTTTGCTACTATAGTAGCTACTAGAATTTATTGTTTTAATATCTCTCTTGATATAGCACGTAAAAAATGTTAACCAGTGAAATCATTACAGCTTGCTTGGATTAGCGCAATGCGCTGCAAGTAGTTTCTAGTGCAGCGCACGAATCGACAAAGCATCATAGTGAAAAAGGACATCTCGCGGGAACCATCATTTACGCTATGTTTTGATGTTCTTGTTCTGTTTTGACTTATCTCATTGTTTTTTTAAATCCATATCCTTTTAAGGAAGCTTGTGTTTATTCGGCGTGGGATGACCAAGTCTGTTATTTTTTAGATGGCATTTCCTTCACGCTCCGCTGCAACTTGTTGATGTCTGCTTTTCAGGCCACAGGCGTGTAACATGTAGTGCTTTTCACAGCAGGTGGCACGACATTTAAAATGTTTGTCAAGCCACTTGCGCACTCTGCCCCGTCTGATGCGTTTTTAGAAGTCGTATTGACTGATTGCAAATATATGCGCTTAGTAACTAAACCTTCAGTAAAAGTGCTTGAACTTCGATACCAAAGCTGTCTCCAGCTTGAAGTTTCGCCAAAATTTGGCAATCTTAGCTGAGTTGCCGCGTGTTTATTTTGTTGTTCCGAAATAAAGCGCGTGTAGGCTGGAAGTTTCCAATTCCAATGAGCGGCACAATCGTAAAATTTTTGACGTTAAAATGATCGCTTTTGCCAGGGAGTTGCTTGACCGCGGGGGGGGGGGAGTTCAACACGACGCATGCACCGACCTTTTGTTCAGCACTGTCGGGGTATTCCCCATGATACACCATGTTTTGATGGCTGGTTCTCCCCCCACAGCTGTCACTACCGGGCCTGTTCTCATTCTTCTCAGCTTTCGTTTCGTGCATGCTCCCCAGCATTCTTCTCTCTTCACTTTCCCTCTCTTTCTCCATCTTTCTATCCATTATTGCTCTTCTCTCCCTCACTGTGATCAGTTGCCTCCATTCCTTCTTCTTACTTTGTTCTTTCTTCTTCCTAGCAGACCAATTGGCTGTATTCATCGATTGCTTCAGACAGCAGGAGAGTTTGGCTATGCTTTGGCTCCCGCCCATCCTCCTTTCTTCCCTCAATGAATCAGTTGTGTTCTCCGTTTCTCTTTCACCATTTCTTTATCTCTCTCGCTCTCTGTTTTCTTTCTCTCTCTCGTCCTTATTTCACTCCGTTCTGCTCTTTGTGTATGTTAGAGGATGAAGCTTGGAAGAGTCGGGTCCACGAGACTGAGGAGAATGCGAGAGAAGCCATCTATCGGCACTGCAGGGATATCTGAATGTGTCCGCTTTATTAGCAGTCTCCACCCTCTTGATGAGCACGGCACTATTTCTCTTTTCTCCCTTCCGTTGGTTTCCGAGGTGCTCCACCCTTGAACTGTTGTTCCCTTCTCCCTCCGTTTCCTGTGCATCTGAATCAACATTCTTGATTTCCTCTCGAGTAATAGAGAGAAAGCCAACGGGAACATAGAAGAGGAAAAAGTTTGAAGAGGGTTCCTAGAAAAGATGACGGATATGCAAGAAGGTCAGATAGACAAATTGGTTAACAATTAGTACTAATATATGTATATACATACATAAATAAAAAATATATATATATATTCATTTATTTATGTATATACATATACATACATACATATATACGTGGAAAAGTGTCAGATGGCATAGTATTTTCTAAGGGTTGGATGTGGCTTTCGTTGGTCTGAAACAACATTGATTTGACTTTTGTGCCATTGTCTGTTCTTTAGCTTGCCAAGAGGAAAGAAAGTACTGTTTTATCTCTTGTCGTCATCTCTATCGTCGGAATTAGGAATAACGAATTAATTTCATCCAAGATGTTTTGTTGGATCTGATGTCTTGAGGAACAGTCAGGATCGTCTATATCTGCTCGTCGGTTCAATGTACTGGTTTTACTAACATGGGGGGGGGGGTCACCAGCTATTTTTTCCTTTGGGGCTTATATACAGTGTTTGTCAACTTAATTAATTTGAGGATTGGGGGACTTATTATTTACCAAAATTATTTTGACGTGAGGAGGGAGGTATTGCTCACGTGAGCTGTGTTCATGTGGCATCTTTGTTTGCCATACATCATTGAACTTGGAATGACGTGAATGGGACGAAGAGAGTGCACGGGTTTGAGAGAGAGAGAGAGAGAGGGATGAAGGAAGGAAGAGAGAGGTAATTGAAGTAGAAGAGCAGGGGAAAGTGCGAGCGCTTGAGATGTTCATCTTTCACTATTTTTGTCTTTTGATTTAGTATATGTCAGTCTATTCATTGTCTTGGATGAAAACATCAGAGAATCCTGCGAATCCAGTGGTTTTCTTTTCGTTCACCTCAAGATCGTTGACTTTGATTTCTTGTGAAAATTCGGACTCGGAGTTTAGAAATGTGCAATTCGTGGATACATTTCAACCAAGTATAGATGTTTAGTACAACACGCTCTCGTTTCCTGATTCACCTCAATTTGTCCTTTGGTCGTCGTTCTCGTGTTATTCCGTCGCATTGTTTAATAACAGTTTCTCGGGGCCGGTTTTATAACGATATTGTTTTTGTAGAGAAAGCTCACGCACCGGTAAGTGCATGGAGGAGTTGAGGAGTGAGTGAGAGGAGAGGGACAGCAGGAGGGAAGTGACTGTGAGAGGAAGCGAGGAGTTGACGTCTACCTCCCCAACAGGCACGCGGCAGTCTTAGCCATTTTCTTGTCAGTTATTTTATCTAATATTTGAATCTTTTCCTGACAGGAAGACGCGAAAAGTTTTGTTGCAAAATAGAAGGAGGCGCTACGTTGATGTTATGCATATCTCTCATTTCAGGCAGCCTTTCCCTAGACGGTAGGATGATGCAGACCAACGGGAGTTTTCTACAGGCCGCTGCAGCATCTCTCGTCAGTTTTCAGCTCGTCCTCCGTACACATTATATTCCTTTCTGGCGCTATCCTAGTTGGGGGGACCAAAAAATTTTTTCCAATCGACTCCAAATCGTGCACAGGGGTGTTATAGGCCATGGGAAACACGATTATAATGTTTATTTTGCATTATTTTGTCGTTTTAAAGCGCGCGAGTGGAAATTCTCCCTCCTCTCCCCGGAACCTCCTTGTGTGATATGCAAATGGCGAGATTGTCAGGTAAAGTTTGTAGTAGTTTTGATGAAATTAAAGCATCTCTTAGAGCCAAGTTCGAGTGTGGAAGGCAAAATAAACATTATAATCGTGTTTCCCATGGCCTATTACCCCCTGTGCATGATTTGGAGTCGATTGGAAAAAAAATTTTTTTTTGGTCCCCCCCAACTATGATAGCGCCACATTTCTTTTTAAAAGTCTTTTCTATGGCGTTAGGTGGAACTTGTCTAGATATTTGAATTCATTAAATTGGCTGTTTATATTAGAACCGCGAACGGACTAACGAGCCTCAGGGTCATGGTTATCGCATTTCATAGCATTGCCGCGGCTGCCTCAGCCACTTCAGCTGTAATGCTTTGCCGTCCGCCTTTTTAGGCGAGTCTGGCTTACTTCTTGCAAGTGTTCGCTCGTGTGTGGGTTGGCATTGCTTCATGGGGAAGGTCTGGAGATTGGGAGTAGTTTAGAGGCTTGTTGCGATAAGTGCCTTTTTGACGATTGCTGTTTAAATGAATCATTAGAGCATGTTTTTGAAGTGAATAGTTAGGGACAGATGATGGGATGTGTGGTGGTATTGGGAGGTGGTGGGAAAAGGATTGGATAGAGAAAGAGAGCGAACGAGGGATGATGGTGAAGATAACGAGAGGAAAGAAAAGTAGCGACTGTGAGACACCGGAGAACGGGTTATTCTGGCTAATCTTTGCTAACTGAAGGATGCGGGCGTGGAAGAGATGAATAGAGAACTATGGAAGCTATGAAGAACGCAACGAATTGCACGCACATCAGCTTAGTTTCGTAACCTTGTCAACGTTGTTACTTTCATGATATGATGCATTGAAAGTAATTCTTTATTTCTTATTTGCCTCGACATATTTTTATGCGAAATACGTCGTTATCATATTCAGCCCTGCTCATTTGCTGTTCGTGTGGGCATAATGTTAGATAGGCGGGTGGGAGGGTTTTGTTGTTAAAGGGTAGAACATGAATTGTTTTTGGATTTTCTACTGTTATTCTGTGATGTTCTTGCTTTGAATTCTCCCGTCGAATTCCGCTTGTGGTATCTTCCTTTTTAATCCGTCCTCATGTGCAGCACTTATCTCCTTCGGTTGTCATGTAGACAGTGCAAGTGATTCTCGATTAGTATTGTTAAATTCTTCATTAAATCTAATTCGTTTAGCCGAGCAGATTTAGATACTTTTCAGACCTCTTGCCCTGTTCTGGGCTCTCTTTTTGTCCATCGCTTCATTTTCTTCATCAATCTCTCTCTCTCTCTCTCTCTCTCTCTCTCTCTCTCTCTCCTTCTGTCCCTACTCCGTGGCACATATAACCAAATGAAAGCTGCATTCTATAATCCTGAATTCGATAACACTTAGCCTCGATCTGTCTATGCAACTACTCGGGATTTCAGACACAGCTGCATCAGTAATTCATTTTGGGGAGTAGCGCCGCAGCAAGATTTGCTCTATTAAATTTCTTTTTGCCATCTGTGAAATTGTTTGCGATTTTAAAGTGTCTTTTTTGTTATAGCGAATCTTATTGTGAATAATTAGTTTTTTCCCCGTTGCTTAAAATCTGTGGGAAGTTTTCCATTTCCATCCTTTACTTCGATCGCATTCACTCTTTCTATCTCATCGTTTCCTCCTGGACCTGGCGTTAAAACATACAGGGGGAGGGGTGTTTCCAGCTGCTGGCCGGGCCTTCTTCGCGCCTTTGCCTCGGGGTGCCAAAGGTAGTCCCTTTCCATGCTTTTTATCTCTATCTCTCTCGAGTTCCTTTCCTTTCCTCTCTATCTCTGTTTGCCACTCTGTCTGCCTCTTTCCGTCTCTTTGACTCGGTACATTCTCTTTCCAACTCGTGTCTTTCTCGTACGTGCTATTTGCAGCTAGAATGCTTCTTGAAGCATGTGCCCTCAGAGGCGGCTCTCCCTTGCCGGGTGCCCCTTCTCCCACTCTCCATTCTCCCCCTTTTCAGGCTCTTTCCATTTATCGCTTCCTAACTTCTATCCACTTGTTCCTTCTGGAATGGAATGGCCGAGTGATAATGCGACATCTTTTTTGCTTGTTTAAGAGTGGGGGGGGGGGGGTTGTAAGCTGATTCTACTTGTTGTGCAATCCCCACTTGGGCACTTGACTAAATCGTTTAAATACTTTTATTCTCCAGCTGCCCGCTTTGCATGGATTATACGAAAAGGATTTGGAATTAATATCCCTCTTAAACATGCTGTTTAGTAGCGAAGAATGACCTGAAGGAGTGAAACGCTTATTCAAATCTTTAAGATTCTCAAGTAATATGTATGTATGGTTTACAAATAGTTGAGCACCTATGGGATTGTAAACTGGCCTCTACCTGGAAGAGTCTCATTGGTCTTCATTCCGCATCGGTGCTCTTGTATTTCAGTTCTGCGACATATCATTTAGTTCTGAGGTGTAACACTACCGAAACGTGATGAATTCACCATTTTTTCATGTTTTCGCCAGTTCCTACATTAGACATTCATGGAATTGAAATGTCTTGTGTTTGGATTTCATTAACATCTAATATAAATGGGAAATGACAATGATTGTTTTGAATGCGGTAATGTCAGCGATTGAAGCTTCTTAGCCTTTTAGTGTGCCCCTAATTCGCGAGAATCTGTTCTATTTTGTTTAGAAAATTATAAAGACTATGAAAACGCGATCAGTTGACAAGTTGCCGAGTTTATCTTTAAATTGTTCTTTCGTGCTTTCTGTACATTGCGGGTCGTGAGTGCACTCCGGCTGCTGAGTTATCTTAATATCGCTTTCCAATGGTATGCCAGATGGATCCGATAATCTTGATCCGATCATTTTGTTTCTTCGCTGTTACGCACCAACAGATTACTGTGAGAAAAGAAAAGCTAGTCCATCTTTTCTTTTCTCGCAGTTGTATTTTGGTGTTTCTATCGAGGTTTTTTTTCTATATTTTGCTATTTTCATTCTCATTTGGTTGCCTCGCACAAGTTTCGTTTTTATTTCGTTTCGTTCTGCTTATTGATGTGGGAACCGTTTCGTAACTTTTTTTTGCCTATTTCTCTCTTTCGTCCATCGCTCTTCCTCACCTGCATCCGCTCTTGTATGCCTGTTCTATCGCTTCTCGATATCTGAATTTCCTTCTCCGTCGTTCTTGTTCCGATCTCTCTTCTCCTCCCTATTTGCTTCTTCTCACTCCCTCATTCTTTCTTTCTTTCGTCCCTCCACAAACACATAGCCTCTGCCTGCATTTTTCGTTCCCTTCATTCCATTTTTCTTCCGTTGTTTAAGTGCGTTTGAACATATCTATTGGTAATGCATCCGTAATATGTGATGGAATATTTGCATTAATCCGCATGGTTTAGTCAGCATGGATTTGAAGGCAGAAGCGTCTTTTGTTACACATTGAACTGCCGTGTTTATTAATTGAATCGCTGATGAGAGCTCCTGCAGGATATACATGTAATCTATGTGTCTTGAAAACACGTCGAAGTTTTCGTTTGGTTCACGTAAAATAGGATAAATGCCTCTCTCGACTGCTTTGGAAAACAGGGTGGTGGGACAGTTTGGAGCCCGCATTGCAAGCGGAATATAGAATTTGTACATCAAAGTTTAGGTGGGGTATGGCTCCGAGGCGATGTAAAATCAGGATGGGTCTGTAAACGATTTAACCCGGACCCGAAATCGAGGCTTGATCAAAAAAAAAAATCTGTACCACTCTAGAATCTATGCTCTTTACATTTTCAATCTTTCCATTATTGAATTTTCATTCCTACCGGTTGTCAAAACAATTGTACCTTTTCTATGACAACATATCTTGGTGTTAAACAGTTGGGTGTTCCACAGCCCAGAAATCGCAGCGTGAGAAAAGGAGTTAATTGAGAACCATGCGCAGTGAAGAGAAGAAGGAGCGTGAAATGTCGTTAGATGGAGAATGTTATCATGTCTACTGCGTTTTCTCGCTGTCTGCGAATCTCACGTTTATCGTTTTGTATTTTCGACGGAGCTTTTCCCAGGATTTAAAAGGCACTATGCATTTTACATACCCACCCAGACTTTGGGTCTTCTCAGAGTAATACCCCATACCCCACCCTGATTTCGACGTACAAATTCTGTATTTGCTCTTCCCCCACTTTCCTTTCGGGGCCTCTAGCCCGCTACCCCAACCCTGGTTTTACAAGCAGTCGACAGTGGCATTTATTCCTTGGCTTTTCCCCTATCTTTTCGCTATCTTACCATGAAAAGCAGGATCTTAATCTTTCCGTTCGCTTTTAATATCTGTTGATATATTTCTTTAAATCCGAAATAGCTAAATATGCATATTTAGCTTATGGAACAATGAGTCTGGCTTATTTGAGAACAAAATCTCGTTTTCGTTTCCTCCTTATTCTCTTTGATCATTCAGCTGATGTGCTTTTCCCTCTCTCACTCGTTTCTCCCCCTGTCTTAATCTCTTCTCCCTTTTTCATTCTCTTTCCCTTCCCCTCGTGATTTTCTTTCTGTCTGATTCTTGGCAGCGAGCATGAGAAGGAAGGGCAGATTATCGCATGTACGTAAGATATATCAAAATTGCGGCTGAGAGGGACTTAACCGTCGTTTCCTCTCTGCGTTTTCTCATCTGCCCGAAGCACCGAGGGAAGCTCTTCCCACTTTGTTGAGTCTTCATCAAGGAATGCGGATTACATTCCGCTACGGAATAACTCATCCCGATTCCGTTTCCCTTTCTCTCTTCACTCTCTTATTTAAAAATCACCTGCAGTCTTCGGTTCTCGTGTCCATGAGCTATCAATTTTCCACTTCTCTCTTACTACGCATGCTCTCCCCCCACATTATTCCTTCAATTGCGCGGATTGCGCTTCTTAAGAGAGCCTGTCTGAGATATTCGACCATGGCCATAGCAGAAGATGCGGGGAACAAAAATATTTTTTGATTTTAATTTTCTTTGCAGGGCTTATGTAGCATCATGAGAGCTTCCAAAAAACTTTTTTTCAAAAAATATTTTGAAGGTATGACTACAGTATGCCTTGATTTACCAAAAATATTCAATTGACCATAAAGTTCGTAAAAGCTAACCAAATTAAATTTTGAAAGCATCGTTAGATTCGTCATCTAAAAGCGCATAAAATAGCCTAAACAAGTTTTTCATTAAAGTTTCATTAAAAGGTCGAAATGAGCATTTATATTATTGGAATGTACCATTAGAGTGCCAAGCCGTAGAAACTACGCGATGAAACCATATCCATTTGATAGAGCGTCATTTGTTACCCATAGAAAACTGCCTCTCATGTGGATCGTCCTACAAGAACTTACAATGTACGGGGGTGAACACCTCATAGAGTAATAACCTGCAGAACAAAAAAAGGCTATAAAATGCGTTTTTCTCGCTCTTTTCAAAATCCAAGGATACCATTGTGTTTATAATTTAGAAATACATAAAAATGTCATACATAATTTGTTCATACGATTACATTCTCAATCACTTTTTCGGCAAAAACTGTATTTCTGGCCTGCTGGAGAGAGGTTAGCGCATGTAGTCAGAAAACAAAGAAAGACTGCGACTAAATTCGTATGCCATGTGAAAGCCCAGTCTTTTCTACGTGTAATATACTATCTTCCTCCCGAATTGTGCTACAGGAAAGTTTCAATATATCCCTTTGAAGCGCGCACTCACAGTGCGGCCTGCCCAGAAAATCCCCTTTAACCTAGCTATCCGGCTTCATACGCGATATTAGGGGAGGTTTTGCAAAATATCTCATTTCACATGTCCTATCACACAAAAAACCACGTAGATGACTTTATCTTAGCGAATCTTCGCTATTATTTTCGGCAGATACTCTTTTTGCCTTTTACGCAGGTGAGAGAAAAGTGCACGTAAGCAGAAAAATATGAAAGACTACATCTAAACGAGCACTCTACGTGCAAACCCAAACTTTTATACGTTGAATTTACTTCCTCAAAATGTAATTTGTTAACGTGAATGGTTTGATAAGTCCGTTCGAATAGTATAACGTAAATTCTGCTGTATTCGATGTTACTGTCCCACTCATCAAAGATCGCTTTATTAAAATAGGGAAGTGACAACTATAACTGATGAGAGTATTTTTTCCTTTCTTTAGAAAAGCTCGTCATGAATTCTCCTCTTTCGTTCCGGAGATGTAGTTGTCGCCGTTCTACTTCCGTCGTCAATTGCTCTCTCTTCGGCTGGCTGCTGCTCTTCGCCCAGAATCTCAAGCCCGAGCTTCCTGTAGTGGTCAAAGGATGTACCCCATTGAGGATCGGTTTTATACTCAAGCTCAATATCCCCTTCCTCTTCGTAGAGTTCGTCGACTGGATCTGATGTCTTCGTTTTCTTGCGTGATTCTGGAACTTGGTCTGATAACCCATGCGATCTTTTTTTCGCAGTTGCTAGTCGACTAAAGATCGACGCGAGTTGCTGAACTGTCAGAACTTCACCAGTCGTGAAACTGAGCTTTCCTGTGTCCGCTTCTCTCTGATTTTTCATTCGCTTATGGGCTTCACGGGGGTCGATCTTCACGCCAGTCCTTGTTCCTTCGTTGAACTGTTCAATGGCCCATTGTTTTGCCCTTTCGGGAAGCCTTTCATTCTTTTTTTTCTCCTTGAGCGCCCATCCTTGGCTAGCAATTTTTCCGTTAGAATTGTCGTCCACGAAAGATTCAAGGGCATCGTCCACGATAGTAAATACGCTGTGTTGCATCGGTCCTTCCAGCCCATCTGCGAACAGCAGCAGACTGTTGTCTCGAAGAGTGGCTCGCTCGGCTCTTCCTTTGTGCTTGCCAACGATAATGTGCCTTTCTAAATTTCTCGATTCAATGAATTCCGCGGCACTTGTCTCTTCGGGACACTGAAATAGAAACTGTGTTTCATCAACGCAGACATCAGCATCTTGAGGCATTGTGCAGGCTTCTTGCTCCTCGTGTTCAAGTCCGGTTTCTTTTTCTGCATTCGTCCTTTGACGCTCTGGTCTCCCGATTTCCCTCCAAAAAGGATGATTATCTTGGCTGACCAAGGCTCCGTCTTCTTGATCGACTATTAGATGCCCTTGATTCTTCTTCAGCGTGTCGTATTTGATCAACTTTCCTTGACCAATCTCAGAATGACGATGAACTCTTATTCCATCCGCTTCGTAGAGAAAAGTGTTCAACTGAGATATTCCGGGAATTGATGAGTGGCTGAGAGAACCGCCTTCAACATGAGTGAGGTGCACGGATACGCCGCGGAGTTCTTTCCCCCAAATTATGGCGGCAAAAAACTCTTCAGCGGTTCTGGCGTTGCTTCCGCTGTCAAGGTAATCTCTCACTTTTCTCTTGATTACAGCGGCCATTCGATCGCAAGCACTCTTGCCTGCCTGGGCCTCAGAAAACGCGTATTTCTTGATATCGGTCTTGGTATACTTCGAGATTTGCAAGACCGATGAAAGCGTCGCACTGCTCTTGTAGCACCCTGAAACTTGTAGCTAATTGTTATGATGCAAGGGTATAATTTTTAAGTAAATGTATTGTTTTGAATTTATTCATACCAGCCTGATCTGACCGATAGACGACATTCTTTATTCCAGCTTCTCTAAGTTGAGAAACCGTATGGTTCATGATCGCCGTAACGGCGACCGAGTCCTTGAATGGTCATATTTTCGGATTTTGTGTTCAATCTATTTATATATTATGCATATTTACCTGTAAGTCGCTCTTCATAATGTGTATGAAAGTATGTTGCTTCAGGACAGATGAAATATTAGCGACCACATGGCTGACATGCCAACTGATTCCACGCTTCCCGAAAAAATCAGTTGTGCTTTCGCGTGCTGCTGCAGGAAGCCATTTCATAGCCCAATCTTGGGTCACGAGGCTTTCATTTTCCTGCGACAATTTTGTTTACTTATTTATATGTGTATATAGAAGTTACATACCTCCAAGTCTTCGACGATTTTCTTTAGATCATTTTCACTGACTGCGACACGGAGCTGATGTTGCTTCATATTTTGAATCTTTCTTCTGATGTCGTAAATTTCCCTCTCGTATCTCTCGAAAATTTGAAGCTTCTCTGCATTGTGTTGGGATCCACCAGGTGCAATCTCGTTTTGTGCATTCTCGGTGAGCAGTTGGATTGTCGCTTGGAGGTCACCTAATGTTGCTCCAACATTTTCACATCGTTCGCAAATCATTCTGTGCTCGTGAGAGAGGTCCTCGACGACGTTATCATCACAGGGCTCCGTGAAGGCGGCATCAGAGGGATCCGAGAGAGCATGTCGCACACAGTGATCTGCAATTCTTGAGTGCGGCTTGACGTGGAGTTTGAAGTCTGTTCTCAAATATGTCTTTGCTTGAAGCAGCTTGTTGCGGAGAGTAATAGCCCATGCTCCATCTATATAGTTTCCATCTCGCATTTCATCGATGGCCAGTTTCAGTTACACTTCGAGTTCATACAGTTTTTTGAGAATCTGAGGAAGTAGCACAACGAGAAGAACGCCAGAACAGCTGCCAACTCCAGTCAGTTGCCTTTCAGAATATAATGTTGCCGAAGCAACAAAAACATCTGACGAAGGAAGAAGATAGATCTATTTTCCTTTTGTCATGGCTGGGAGAACGTCAAACGGCTTAGCGGCTGGCGAGCCTGAACCGCCCCCCCCCCCTCGGGGCGGTGCCGCCAACGCCAGCCAGCCGATCAGTTTTCCCTCGAAAATACTTGGCGATTGCCCCCGCCTGATCACTGCTAACATGGCCGACTCCTCCAACCAGTCTCTCCCCGATGACCCAAGCCCCAGCACAGAGCCTCGGCACACGCCTAGGGAATGGGAGCAGGCGGCGCGACAGTTCGCCTCCACTGTTATCTATCTCGAGCGGGAGCTGAAGATCGCCCGCGACAAGATCCGATTTCTGGAGCGGAGGATCCAAGCAAAGGCGGAGGAGGAGAACCGCCATTGGTAATTACTTTGAAAAATAAAGTGTTTGATGTGCCTATGTCTATTCAGCTTATACAGCATCACAAACAAGAGGGGTTGTTTGTTTATGGTTGTTTATAAAAAGCGAGGGAGGGGGAGGGGACCGCCAGGGAGAAGAAACTACAGAGTTTAAATAAACGATGTTGTTTCCTTTCCATTCTTTCATATATATGTACTTCCCTATTAAATTTCTAGAAAATAAAGCGATCTTTGATGAGTTGCAGAATTTACGTTATACTATTCGAACGGACTTATCAAACCATTCACGTTAACAAATTACATTTTGAGGAAGTAAATTCAACGTATAAAAGTTTGGGTTTGCACGTAGAGTGCTCGTTTAGATGTAGTCTTTCATATTTTTCTGCTTACGTGCACTTTTCTCTCACCTGCGTAAAAGGCAAAAAGAGTATCTGCCGAAAATAATAGCGAAGATTCGCTAAGATAAAGTCATCTACGTGGTTTTGTGTGTGATAGGACATGTGAAATGAGATATTTTGCAAAACTTCCCCTAATATCGCGTATGAAGCCGGATAGCTAGGTTAAAGGGGATTTTCTGGGCAGGCCGCACTGTGAGTGCGCGCTTCAAAGGGATATATTGAAACTTTCCTGTAGCACAATTCGGGAGGAAGATAGTATATTACACGTAGAAAAGACTGGGCTTTCACATGGCATACGAATTTAGTCGCAGTCTTTCTTTGTTTTCTGACTACATGCGCTAACCTCTCTCCAGCAGGCCAGAAATACAGTTTTTGCCGAAAAAGTGATTGAGAATGTAATCGTATGAACAAATTATGTATGACATTTTTATGTATTTCTAAATTATAAACACAATGGTATCCTTGGATTTTGAAAAGAGCGAGAAAAACGCATTTTATAGCCTTTTTTTGTTCTGCAGGTTATTACTCTATGAGGTGTTCACCCCCGTACATTGTAAGTTCTTGTAGGACGATCCACATGAGAGGCAGTTTTCTATGGGTAACAAATGACGCTCTATCAAATGGATATGGTTTCATCGCGTAGTTTCTACGGCTTGGCACTCTAATGGTACATTCCAATAATATAAATGCTCATTTCGACCTTTTAATGAAACTTTAATGAAAAACTTGTTTAGGCTATTTTATGCGCTTTTAGATGACGAATCTAACGATGCTTTCAAAATTTAATTTGGTTAGCTTTTACGAACTTTATGGTCAATTGAATATTTTTGGTAAATCAAGGCATACTGTAGTCATACCTTCAAAATATTTTTTGAAAAAAAGTTTTTTTGGAAGCTCTCATGATGCTACATAAGCCCTGCAAAGAAAATTAAAATCAAAAAATATTTTTGTTCCCTGCACCCTCATGATCGAGTATCTCAGACAGGCTCTCTTAAATATTCGTCCAGGTGACGCACTTGTTTCTTATATATTTTAAATTGAGTTGCCATTTATGTTTTTGGCAAACTATTTTTTCCTGATTCGATGATTCATTCAACCTCGATCCCGGAATTTGAAATTCGTTGTCAGTCTGTCTGCCCTGCATTCATGGGCTTCAGTTACTGCGGAAATGCTGCCTTTTATTACAAGGTATTTGCCTAAGGGTCATTAAGGTTACGTACTCTTTGTGAACTATTTGTCTTATTTTTTTAGCTTGTGACTATGAGTAGAGTATGTTACACTGAATCCTTTCACCGATGCGCCAGAACACTGGCTGGCAGTCCGAATCGTTTGTCGCTTTATTCCCTTTTTCCATTAGCGTCATTCCCTTTCATAATTTTCCTTCACTGAATACCTGTTCTGCACTCTGCTTTGCCCTTTCATAAAAGAGTTAACTGGCCAATGTCTTTAAATAGTACAAGTGTGTGAATCCGTCAATTTGTTTTATAGAATTGACGCGGAAATTCACATGCTTTCCTATTCCGTGGTAAATCTTTTACCATGATCACTCTTCGTCTTTCTTATTTTTAGTCGCCTATTTATTTAAGTAGACAACCGCACTCTTAAAAAAATCCTTAAAGCAATTTGGAATAAATAGTTCTGCTTATCGGGCGATGCCCAGCCAATCCTTCACGCATCCTTTATCGCACTACCTCTCTCTCTCTCTCTCTCCTTCTATTTCTTCTCTTTCTTTCTGTGTTTAGGCTCCCCCTCCCTCACTCTCGCCGACGCCGCTCTTGTCGAATTCCACTGGAGCGTAAACGAAAGGGCTGTGGAGATGATGATCCCCATCGTAAGAAGAGAGAGAGAGAGAGAGTTGGAGAGAGAGAGAGGACCGAGGAATGAGAAAATGCACGTGGTGCGAAGAGGCTTGATGGGAACAGCTGGAAATGGAGAGTTCCAAACTGTTGTGGAACTAAACTCGCGTGGTGGTGAAGCAGCCATTGTTTGCTCTTTATTGAAAAATTTCAGAATCTTGCTCTTAGATTTTACTTCTTTTCTCGCATCGTATATGTCAGATCTCTAAACTTTAATACTCTTATTCTGATTGACACTGACCCTCATTCATTAATCTACAGTTTTCGAGTCGTGTGCTTTTTTTGTAGTTGATTAAGTAGAGGTGTATAAGGAAAACAAGTGCACCTTTGAAGTTTCCATCCTTGCAGCTAATTTGTCTTCTTCCAGTTTTTCTTTTATATTGGTGTTTATCGAGGACATGGCCCATGATCCCCTTCTCCGAGTGCCACTCACCTTTACTCCTTTTGTATAACTCTGCGTTTTTCTTTGTCGCTTCCATTGTCTTTGTCGATATTCGGTCTTTGCTAGTTCCTTCGTTCTTTTCCTGTTGGGGCATTATTGGAAATCTATGTTGAAATCCTCTCTGGTTTTACATAAAGATATCTGATGTCACTAAATTTATTTTCTTGCTTTGGCTCTGCGCAGATTTTTCATTTTCTAATATCCTATGTATCTGTTCTTACGAGAGCAATTATGTGACTTTGCCAAGGAGATTTTCGACTTGCCTTATTCTCTATTGAATTCAGCTTCAAAATTATTAGTTTTATATCGTGAGCAAAAACGTAGTGACATTGAATTTCTACCGGCGGCATATATTTGTGCTTGCCTTCCTTTCCCTCGCTCTGGCCTACAAATCCAAGCTCCGTGCGATTGTATTGCCTTTTATCAAAATTATTATTTGTCGCGCCACGCTTCGATTTTGTTGACATCCTTGAGTTGTAATTGGTGCGGATTCTCTTGGAGAACACGATGATGTCCACTCTTCACCCTCTGGCTTGAGATTCTTGAGAAGCTCGGAAATTGAGGAACGTGGCTGAGAAACAGGACAAGACTTTCTAATCTGCCACTTGGATTTTCCAATTTCTGCTGGGTTTGGTGTGCAGAGCTGAACTCTGTTGCCATGCTTGGATACGACACTGCCTTGAAGATGCTTTTCCTTAAGGTCAATCATGTAGTCTTTAGGAGGAATTTAATTTATTAAATCATGTGAATGAGTTTGAATTTCTTTCTAATTATTTTTTTTGTGATATTATTTTTTTTTTCAGCAAAACGGTGGAGAAGAAGTGATGAGTGAAGATGAAGCTAGGAAGAGGCGAGAACAACTTAATCGGAGGCCAAGTTATCGGTCAGTTCTTTTTCTTTGAAGATCATTTGATGGTTCTAAAGCACGTTTTCTCGGGGAAACAAAAAAATCTTTGGCGAATGCAATTTTACTCCGAGCTAGTGATAATTGAGTTGTAAATGAGAGTGAAAACTGTTACCACTCGGGGCTACTAGTTTGTTTTGGACTTTGCCTATCACGTGTCGGCTTGCTTCACTACTGCTCTTGACAACTTTTCTTTATTCAAAACAAGTCGTAGTAATGGGCAGTGTTTACAAGTTGTGGCATAAGAGGTATAAGATTACTGCGCCATATCAGCAGTGATGAAGAAGTCGGTGCACCTTCCGGCATCAGAAAAAAATTTGTAATTTTTTGCACGAAAAATTTCCCAATAAATTGATTATTGACCGAAAATGGCATTTTTCAACTCCCTCCTGCAGCCTGAAGTCGTGCACCGGACCATGTTCACTGTATAACAACCAAAAGGGTAGCAGAACAGAAGAACAACCATTCCAGAATACTAGACTTTCGAGAAATATTCGTGCTGGCATGTTAGAATATTTCCTGTCAGCTTCGTTTTTTTTATGAGAGAGTATAAAATTGTGCAACGACATTATTCAGGTTCTTCCCTAATGTTTGAATGTAGCTAAAGAATCATGAGAAATGTATAGACGAGACAATTCGGCATTATAAAAGGGGCCATGTAGAAGAAGGAAGCGAATCTGTCACCAGCCCGCTGCTACGTCATGTCCAAAACAAACATGTGCTCTGCTTCTGCAAGGCTTGTCTTCATCTCACTTCCTTCCCTTTCTCTCTCTCTCTCTCTCTCTCTCTCTCTCTCTCTCTTTCTCTCTCTCCCTTTCCACACCTTGCTTTATCTATTATGTACGGTGATGACAATCTGATGGTTGCATCTGGCCGTGGAGGAGAGAGGGACAGTCAGCGGGTGCCTCTGCAATTGTTTACGCACTAGCCAGAAAGCCCGCTTTCCACGTATGTTTTAACTGTTGTTACCGGTTTCCGCTGCTTGTTTAAGAAGTGTTAATTCTGCTTCTGCCTGGGTTGTAGTGCGGTCAGTATTTGTCCACATGATCGTAGTTGGCTGTTTGTTCGCTGAACAACATTTTACAACGAAAGTCTGCACTTTTATTTTAAAATGGCAGGGAATGAGACTTGCTTTGTACGAATTCACCTGGCCACAGTGTGTAGTTCCATTATTTTGCCACCTGTCGTGAAAGAGAATGTATGCATATATCTGCTGGCAAAAAAAAACAGAATTAACTTGTCAAGCTAAATGTAAAATAAAATAATCGCTCTTGTATGCATAAATTCTCACATATGTATGTACATACATGAAAGCAGTGCGGAAATTCAATATTGGAATGCAGTGATTTTGTCCGGCATGAGAGATCAATGTTCTGTAAAGAGTGTGGAGTAGTTTATAATTATTCGTCTTGTGAGAGATCTCCGTGCGAATTCCTATGAGACTTTTCTTCCCGCAGCAGAAAGGGATAATGTGAAGCTTCGAGGTGTCCTGGACTTCAATCTCTAGTGACGTTTCTGTACTTGGCAGAGATTATGCTTTTTTTTTTTTAAATATTACAAGCGCTTTCTTTTTACGTTTAGGCCGGATATAAGTGCTCTCAATGGCGGATTTGTTTCCTTTCGTGCCTGTTCATATGAGAGATGCTCATGGATGCTTGCAAATGTTCAAGCGGATGTGAGGGCGGCTTCCGTAAGGATTGATTCTGCGAAGATGGACGTTCACTGGCTATTTTATGGAAATGGGATTTGCCCCTTTGCTCTAACTCCGTTATAGCCTATCCTTAATAGGAAGATAAACCAATGCAATTTAATTCGCCAGTTTGTTCAATTCTCTTATGAGATAGCTAAATCAGGTGTAACTAATGTATATTCGTTTCTACTCCGGCAAGCACGCGGAAAAAAACTCCATCGTGTAATACTTTGAGTTCTTAGTAGGAATTTTCTTATATTCTGATTCAGGGTGTACAACAGTTATTAATAATCTTGATTTTCCTGTAAGAGTTGAGGGTGGAGGTTTATGAGGTTTATTTCAAGATTGAAAAGCTCCTCCTCAGATTATCCTGTTTGTCGCTTGAATTCTCCTGCCAAAAGAGGCTTTATTTCAGGTCACGCGGTGTCTTTCTTTTCCATTCAATAATCCTCGATTTCCTTGTGGATCTCGCTTTAAGCGTTGAATACACATTCTACCCAATTCCGTTAACTTAGTTTCATCGGAATTAGTTCGAAGGCGTTTGAAGCGTTGCCTTTGTGTTAGAACTATTCGATGGAAGCCATAAAAAGAAGGAATATGATGTAGAAGGGCAAGCCTTTTGAATAGGTTCATCAATTCTTTGAAAAGCTTCCCTTTAATTCTCATGACTCGCGTGGGTGGAGAAACCATTGGAAGATAGTGGCTTATAGCTTCTATTCTTCTATCATTGAATATATCGGAAAGAATGCGATTACCTTTAGAAAAGTGCAATAAGTACATCTACACATCCTTCTGGTCTCTTCTTTCTCCTCTTTTATCTTAAGAATCCCCTTTGATAATTGTAAAATTGTGAACTATGTTTCTTGATTTCTGCTCACATTCTGGCGAGTTTGATAGGGACTCAAGTGAGTTTCATGGTTAGTGTAACCAAGGGTGGACGGCCAGGGCCCTAGGGCCGGTCCGGGTCTATTTTAAATTATCGGGCTGGCCCGTATGGCATATGGACTGGCCCAGGCTCATAAAGCAAAAAATATATTAAACTTGCTTGACATAATAAAAAAATTTCGGCATTTATCGAAACAAAACTGCATTAACAATATCTGTTCTAGTTCTCATTACGTATTTTATATTGAATAGCACTAGATATTGACGATATTGGCATTAATGTAGTACTGATTTTTTCAGTTGAGAGTTTAAATGTTGATCCGGGCCGATAGCCTGCAGGCCGGCCCGGGCAGGCCTGGTGATAGCTGTATCAGGCCCAGTCCGGTTTTTGCCCACCCGTGGATGCAACCTTTGTTGCACCAGCGAGTATCTGGGATTTCTGGTAAATTTAGAAGAGTTCTCATCACGCTATCAAGTACTGAAAACCTTTGGAAAATTTTGCGGTTATTAGAAGAAAAAATCGTGTGAAATCTATGCCCTTTGAGGGAATGGAACAATTGACTTTGCAGCATAAAAACTTTCTACTCCAGGGAAAGTGAGCCGCCCGATGAGGCAGCCTTCCAGATATTCTTGGCATTGCAGTGCACACAATTCAGACTGGAGTGATGTCAAGCTAGAAAGACACTTCTTCTCACGCCAGGCTCTTTTTTCTCAATACTGCACATTCACTCTTGCTTGTTCTCTTTAGGGATGTGTTCTTTAAATTGTTATTTCAATTTCCATTTTCAAAGCGGTGTCTTAATTATCTATAGGTTCTCTCTCTCTCTCTCTTTCTCTCTCTTTCTGTCTCTCTCTCTTTCTCTCTCTCTCTCTCTCTCTGTCTCTGGCTTTCTCCTTTTTTGTTCACTCCTTAATGTTTGTATTTTCATTTTAAAATTACCCTCTGAGTTTAACATGACTTGACCTAAACAAAGTGTGCTGTGCTCTATCTGAAGGGGGAGGGGGCGTGGCATTCTTGGGATGAGAGCGAAAGCGGGAAATGGGAAGATAGAAGAGCTGATGTGAGGGTGTAGCGAGGGTGGAGGGCAGATGGCGTGTCGCCAGGGGCAGCGTGGACTCGTTTTCTCTCTCTCTCTCTCTCTCTCTCTCTCTCTCTCTCTTTTTTTTGTCTCTTTGTCTCTCTCTCTCTCTCCGTCCCTCGCCTTCCCCTCAGCTCACGAACATGGATATGCTGGGCGGAGCTAGAAGGCTGTTTGCGTGTCTGGAGCTACCTGCCTGCCTGGTCACCTGGAATGGCTGTACCCGGAGACTTCATTCATCTCCCACAACCGCAGGAGGAGCACGATCTCCTCTGTGGCTGCTGACTTCCGGTCGTGCCTCTGAACGCTGCAGGCTATAATATCCCTTCCTCTGCTAGGCTATGCCCATGCTACACGCGCTTTACCTGCACTGGATCTTTCACTTCAGCACTTGGTGTACTAGCCGTCTTCAAAAAAGTGCGTAATTGTTTAGTACGTGTCATTAGCACTACCGCCAATGAATTTGTCGGACTCCTCCATTGATCCTGCCGTCTGCCTCCGGCGCTTTGGCTTCTTTTTCTTGCTGCACCGCGAATTGTTGATGTATTCATGAAACATGTCCTTCCCGACCCCTCGGCGTGTCCGCTGTACTCTGCTTCCCAAGCGAGCGAATATCTCTCTGCCAGTGTCTCAGCCGAACTGGCCGGTTTCCACCCGGTTGCACCCTAAGGTGCCGCTTCTTTTCCTTCCGGATACGGAGATAGAGAGGAGAGATCAAGGTAGGGATGGAGAGCGAGAGAGGGAGGGAGGATAGGGATGGAGAGCGAGAGAGGGAGGAAGGATAGGGAGAGAGAGAGAGAAAGAGCGATAGTGGGGTTATATCTATCTTCTCTGTCGTGATTTCTGTCTTCTCTCTCTCCCTCTCTCTCTCTCTCTCTCTCTCTCGCTCTCTCTCTCTCTCTGCGTTCTCTTATGGATGCGATTATTGTATTTCTTTTCTTGTGTAGTTGTCTTTCATTCGTTTTTTTTCCTTTATGCGACTACTTCTGCTGGCCTTTTGAAGGCGGCGGGAAATGCTGTTTCCACTCTGTTCATGCGCAGTCTTGTTACTCCTATTGCTCTGTCCTATCTCTGTGGCTTCTCTAACTCTCTCTCGCTTTCTTTCTCACTCTCTCTCTCTCTCACTCACTATCGCTCTCTTTCTCACTCTCTCTCTCACTCTCTTTCTCACACTCTCTCTCACTCACTATCGCTCTCTTTCTCACTCTCTCTCACTCTCTTTCTCACACTCTCTCTCTCACTCTCTTTCTCGATCTCACTGTCTGCCCCCTCTTCGACTCGTCTATCTTCACATACTCAGGATGACGCGAAGGTTTACTGCGGGTCTATAGTTGAGATGCAGCGTGGTGTGTTCGTCACTTTCCTCATAGGAGTGCTTCTGCTTGCTCCTCCCCTGTTAAGGATTTCGCTCGTTCTTCCTCTTCTTGCCTTTGCCGTTTGAATAGGTGGACATCACCACAAGAGGATGAGCCGAAGAAGAAGGCAACCTCTTGAGGTGTTGAGAAGGCGCGTCTTCTCTTCCCTCCCTCTCCCACTCTTCTTGGGTTGAGTGTAGGCAACGCCTCTCTTGGTCCCTCCCGTCACCTTCTCCTACTCGTAGACGAGGCCACCTTGTCACTTTTGCCATAGTGATGCTTCCGCCCCTGCTGAATCGGCCTGCATTCCCTCAAGTATTTCTCAGTTAGTTAATGTCTGGTTTCCCAGAGGCGTCTGCTTCTCAATATGAATCTGTTTCCGTAAAATCAATCTTTCCGATTAGGGATAAGATCGATCTATCATCCTGGCACTAGCGGGATTCTAGTAATCCTAGCTTATCTCTGTCCTTATCGGGTCCTGTTCACATGTTCCCAGCTGATTAGGAATCTGTCCATAGAAACATGGGAGAGTAGGATTTGGTTTTATATTTGTTTTTATCAATACTAGTGTGCCTTCAGCCCGGTCAATGGTCACCGGGGCTATCGCCACAGCGGCCATTTACCGGATTTAAGAGTCGAGCTGATACTTCGCGAACCTGCCCCTGCTTACTTTTGCCTTTTAACCTGAATCTTTCCGATGCCTCGAATTGAACTTTTACATTGGTCTTGGACCAGAGGTGCTAACGGACCCCAAAAATTGTGGGCCGGCCATGCCCGTCCGGCAATACTCTAATGGTTGTGGCGAGGTAAATGCGAATTAATGGTTGGGAGTTTTTCATTCCAGCGAGGTTGAGGTGCCTTTCAGTAAGATTACGTTCATGAAAGGTGAAATGAGATGAAAGGATCCACTCTCCTACGCATGAATCGGAGTAGTCCTTTCTTCTCTTCTCGCATTGGCTTCCTGGTAGCATACGTACGTGTTCTCCTTGCACACATCTCATGAAAGATGAATGTGGAGGGTGACAAGGCGAGGGTCGGGCTGCTCCCGCCGCACTCGATAATGGACACTGATGATATGGCCCGTACAGTTTCCCCCTTCCCTCCACTTGCTTCTCTCTTCTCTTGCTGGGTAATGATTCCGCAGGTGTTGCCATTCAGCTGCGCGAGACTTCTCCTTTATCCCCTCGTCTATTTCTTTCTTTCTTTCGTCTCCTGTCTGCAATTTTCTGTCTCCTTTCTCCTGCTCACCGACGGTATGAGAAAGTCGCCCACTTCACGTTCTGACGCCTACCGTTTCACTCCAGTATGAATGTTTTCGCTTAGATGAAGATTGTAAACAATACTTAAAATCGAAGCAAGACAAGAGTAAGATTATGCAATTTTTTTTTTACAAATACTTTAGTTCGCTCCGTGTCCAGACCAGTCGTCCAATCGACTGGTCGGGCAAAAAAAAATGACCGAGTTCATCTTCCCTTTGATTGTTCTAATTTCTGTTGTCACCCTATGGCGCCCAGTTGAGTATTGAAGAGAGTGCGTTGCTATCTCTTGTTGTGGAGACGCCAGAGGCACGTCAAGGATGTCTGCCTAGCTACGAGGTGGCCCGAGGCATTCCCAGCTCCCTGCCATCTAACCGTTAAATCTACTGCCCGGTACCAGGAAAAGGGGGACCTGCAACACTTTGTTTTCTGATGCACCTGCTATGAGGTCCATAAGGGAGCCCAAACCGTAGTGTCGCGTTGGGGTATCTCTTAATTTCCGTCAGGTTGTAAAAGCCATTTAGAGTACCTGGAAAGAAAGTAAAGACTTGGCTAACTATAAACAACGGGCTGGGTTAGCAGTGTGTTGCTGAAAAGTTTAATCTCTCTCTCTCTCTCTTTCTGTCTCTCTCTCTCTCTCTCTCTCTCTCTCTTTCTGTCTGTCTCTCTCTCTCTCTCTGCTCTCTCTCTCTCTCCTCTCCCTTTTCCTCTCATGTCCTCATTCTTCCATTTCCCTTCTCTTGTTATCTCATGAATCTTATCATCGTTCCTACTGCATCTATGATTATTGTGAATAGATGTCAAACAGACACATCTTGTTTTGTCAGCATCATTTTACATATCCAGTAGAGCATGAGTTAATCTTGATTCGCTCGTGACTCCTTCTCTGTTCTTCGAATCATCAGCTTCTCCAAACAGGGAAAAAAAGAGGGGGCCGAACCGACGTAATTTTTGAGACCCGAAAATTCAAATTTTTGGCTTGCCCGCCCACTTTTGTGGGACCGTCGGACCACCCTTTTCTTCCCTGTCTCCAAACCCCTTACAAGGGAATGGTCTCGGCTTCCCCCAAGGTTATGAAATGAGCCATATACCATTCGAAAGCTCTCGTCAAGTATACAACGCAAATGATAATGAAATAACGGATGATTTTTGTTCAAAAACTCCGAAAAAAAATCCCATAAAATTGACACTTTCACAACATGTGCTACATTTATCGACTCTTAACATGATGTATACATGAAAGAAGGCCATATAAAACCTAATAACGTCATTTCTGAACATTTTTGGAGTAAAAAAAACTTTGCCCATTTTTCTTCGCTATAAAACACAATTGACGGTAAAATACAAAATGTGTCTCAAAAAGTTCATTCTATCGCCTTAAAAAAGTATGGATGCATTATTTCAAGCTGCATCTTGTTATTTATGCACGACCAACTCATTGCGATTAAAAAAAACCCCCGCTCAGTTTCTCCAAGTTTTCGGTTGGAAATGCCTGAATTAAGAAATTCAGTTGAATTCGGCGAGAGCGGATTTTTTGGTATCTTTCAAAAATCCGATCGATAAATATAATCCGTTAGGAGATTTTGATTATCATTTCCGTTATCTACTCGACGAGAGCTTTCGAATGGTATATAGCTCATTTCATAACCTCGGGGGGAAGTCGAGACCATTCACTTGTAAGGTTGCCATCACAGCAACGGCTGTTTCCTTGAATGTATTTTACAATAACTAGAAACCATGTTATGGTTCTGAGTAGTCACTCTCCCCTATAAATACCTCTGCCGTTTGTTGTGACCTCCTTTGCAAAGTGCTAACTCCGGTTAGGAAGAGAATTGTCTATATTGAATCATTGCTTTGCCGGTTGTGTCTTCTATGAACAACTACAATTTCTCCTGGTCTCTAACGCACATTGATTTACAGTCTTGTTCTTGGAATTGGGAGGCATATTCAATTGACTACAAGATTAGATGGAGAAAAGTAAATATAGACCTTCCTGATCCAGGCGAAGCGCTGCAAAGTTGATCGGTGAAAATCCTCTTTTCTTCTTCCGGCGGCTATGGTCATGTCTGATCTCCTCCGTTTCTATTTAGATAATTCATTTTTGGTTGTTTGTTTCTTGCCTCAAGAATAAGGTATATTAAGGTGTAGAAAAGTACAGCTATTTTATCTCTCTTTTTCCACCATAATTCTGTAAGCCAATTCTTTCTCATTGTTTCTCGACTGTGGTTTGAATGTTAACAATTTGTAGTTCTTTCTTTTACAATAGTTATGGTTAGTTTCGTGAAATGGATGATCAAGCAGCGTTTACTTCTCACGGTACTCCAAAGCGGTCTTTCATAAAATAATAGTGCGCGGATTGGCGCCTTTTCCCAGAGAATGTTTGACAGCTGGCAGAGCTGTGTGTTTGTGTGTTAACACACTAGAAAGTGTAATATTTAGCAGAAACGATTAAATTCAGATGTAGAATTAATAGTAGGAGGTGGAACGCAACGCGTACTTCACGCGTGGCGACCCGTTCCAAAAGATATTTTATGTGTTTATTTAACGATGAATACTGTAGTTTTTGGATACGTGCCAAAATTTCAGCAACCAGTTTTACATGGGTATCCTCTTGCATAATATTTTCTTTATAATCCATTAGTGTCTGATTGTTGAGCAGATACGAGATGTATGTTGTTTACTAGAAGAAGGCGAGGGTGGAGGGGGAGAGCACTGCCTGCCTTGCACTGCACGTGTCTACGCCCGAGGCGATGATCATGAGGCAATTAGTTGTAAAGGAGGTCAGAGTTCTTCCCTGGAGTCTTGCCGTCACTTTCAATCCTGCAGGAAGGTGTTTGTCTATCTCTGTCTCCGGCCTGCCATCGTTCTCTCTTTCGCTCTCTTCTCTCTTCTCTCTCTCTCTCTCTCTCTCTTTCGCTCTCTCGCTGCTTTCTCCACCCTCACTTCAATCCTTGCAATGAGACATGCAGCAGCCAAGTCACCAAGTGTTGTTATTCAAGTACTCAAGGTTTTCGCCTAGTGTTCCACTTGTGCTGCCGCTCTCCTCTCAATTATTAATTGGACAATCATTAATGGCTTCCAAGTATCGGAAGTCGTCTTCAGCATTGGAGGGTTCTTCCGATTGAAGTGTTTTTGGATGCTCATGATACTTGATGAGCGGAGTAAGCAACCACTCATCCCCATTGCTCGGAATCCCTATTTAGCTAGCAATATGCTCTTCAGTATTATGTTTTTGCTAGCGGCTGAAATTTGAAGAGAGCGTGCGTCATCGGTGGCAAGATGCTTCAATTTGCATTCTTAAAAATAAAGTCTCATTCTGTTTTATCTAAGAATATCCTTCTCGGTGGCATCTGTTAATAAGTAGAGAAGCATGGGTAATAGGAAGGGTTCAAATAGTTTTAAAAGAATGTGAGGAGCCTGGGATCATGATAATTGCGCTGCAATCGCTTGGGTGAGTGAAACATTAATATTAGCAGATTATTGTTGGTCATGGGTTTGATAGGGTTATCCTGCCGAGGGTTTTGACTAAGAAGCGGAAATGGGTTTCTTAGAGTGGATAGATTTACCAAGTGAATGTGCACTCGAATGTTTCTCTAATGAAAGGGACATGGTTTCCTTTCTTCCTTTACTCAGGAAACATAGATCAAGCATTCTCCCTGATTCTCGCTCACTAATCGACCGGAAGAGTGGAAAGCGAGAAGCTGAGAAGCGGTTCTTTTTAGCATCCGATATCCGCCTCCCCCGGCTAACTGCCGACCATTTGGCAAATCTTCGCGAATATGGCAGAGCTCATCCCGCGAATAAATATTTTGGGCTGTGTGACCATAACTCCTATTTAGCCTTGCTATATCCGCCCCGCATCCGGTGCTCTGCTTAAAGTTTGCCTCTCTTTCGGCTGGCTCATTGAAATGTGTTTGTGTATCTTGCGAAGGGAAGTCATTCATCTGCTGTCGTTCTTCTCATACTCCCTGGATAATCTGCTTGAATCTCAGACTTGGGAGGTACACATCCCCTCTCCCTTCTTGTTCTTCTCTTCTCATCACTTTCCGATTTGCCTTCTAGCCGAAGCTCTCCTCTCTTGTCACTTATGCTGCTCTGCCACAACTAATATCTAATCTGCTTCTCCGTATATCTCATTTGATAGTTGCTTGTGGTTTCTTTCTCCGATCCCTTGGCTTGTGCCTTTGCTCAGTTCCATCTTGTCTGAGGTGCCTCCCGAGCAGGCCAAGTGAGTGGACATTCATCCTGCTTCATTTCCATCCAAGCATCGCATTTCTCATCTTCATCCTCTTTCGTATTCTGAAGCTGTATCTTAATCATTGTATCAGAATGAGATGATGCACTTTCATCTCTCCAATTCTCTGTTCTTGTCATTTATTTCTCATTTTCTCATTCATACTTGTTAATTAGGTTTAGCATGATCTTCGCGTTAATAATCGCCCAAGCTACTCGGATGCCTTACCAACCTTACCAACCTTTTTCTTTTTCTCATTCAACAAGACTTCGTGTGAGATATGTACTGCCATCATTTGAATCTGCAATTCTATCCGCCCTCAGTTGAATTGGAGATTCTGTGCATAGAAGGAAGCGATGGATTTTCTATCTCATTCTCTCCCTACCTTCCTCCCTCCCTTCCTTTTTCCCTCCCTTCCTTCCCTCCTCTCACCCTCATATCTCTCTCTCTCTGTCTCTCTCTCTCTCTCGCTCTCTCTCTCTCTCTCTCTCTCCCTCTCTCTCTCTCTCTCGCTCTCTCTCTCTCTCGCTCTCTCTGCTTACTAACACGGATGCTTTTGACTTATCAGTGAAAGCCCTTTCCTATCGGATTATCACAGACATCTCCCTTCTCTGGGTCTCGAGTACTTTCAGATCCTTTTATACAAATTGTGAGCGTTTCCTAGGCGAATATGCTTCTACCCACTTCTCTACTTGGTCTCCCTTCCCACATCTTCCTCTCCTTTAGCACCTGGAACAGAACTGTCATCTGGCAGCGACTGCTTGAATGATTAATATTTGATTCATGCTGTCCTTGATCTTCGCATGAATGCTTGTATTCCAGCTGGAAGTTGTCGTTGTGTTTCTTCGCTCTAATTGACGGACACTGTAATTATAGCTTCTCCCTTCGGCCAGTTGCAACTCTTCCGCCCACATTCCGCTGCGGTCTCCTATCGACTTGCTCTTAGCTGTCTACCTCGAGCCTTTGATTAGCGAAGGCATCTTCTCTTGAGTTGTGGACGAGGCCGAGTCCCGTCTGCATGCAAGGAGGTGAGACGTGGGCGACGACCCTCGCAGCGCCCCCTTCTTCGGTCTTCTCTTCGTTCTTCTCGTCTCCTTCCAACGTGTCTTCCTCCACCTCCTCCACCTCCTCTTCTCAATCCTCCGCTGCAGCTGCTGCTGCTGCTCTCCTCTCTGGCATCTCCCACCCCTCGACTAGTTCCGTCGACATCTCCACTCCCCCTTCTTCCCTCAGTCTCCCCTCTGCAAGCGGGGGTGCCATGGAGTACGGCCTCCTTGCCAACTACCATCTCCAGTCCGTCCTCCACACCTACGAACTCACTCAAAGAATCGGACAACTCAGTCGTCAGAATAGCCTCAATCAGTAAGAGAAGCACACAGTGTCGGATTAACGTGGAATCCGTCTGAAAAGATGTCTGGGATAACTCTGCTTGTTTATAGAAAGTTCTGTAGGCACTCGACAAGAAGAGTGTGATAATGAAACTAGAGATGGCATGAATGCAATCATCTCGTATGATTTATAAATGAAAAGGAATGAGTTACGCGTGAATAAGTGGAATTCGAGAGTGTTATCGTTAAAATCACTATTTTTATTCTCTCTTCGAAACGCTTAAGTGGATCTTCAGTCCTCTTCCTTCCCACGCATGAGGATGCTTGTTCATTTGTGTGAGAATCAATTGGATATTATGACCATTTAGCTTTACGTTAGTGCCTGTCCACATTTCGCCTTATTTCAATTCCTGGATGATAATCAAGCGCTGGGGACTCTCCTGCTTACATTCAGAACACATCATCTGATCGTTATAAGATTCTCAGCGTCATTTCTTCGTTAGCTAACTAGCCTTGTGGCATTTTTGATTAACGGAAGCCTCGTAGAGGATGAGAGGATTGTGTTGCCTTGAAGTTTGTGTATTGCTTTTTGAGCCATCCGATGGAATCTAGATGAATTTTTCATAATATATTGCTATTATATCGAATTCTATTCAAAGGATAAGACAAAAATATCATGTGCCATGTTAAATTTTGTTTGTTTAAAGGCGTGGGTGTGATATGACAAAATGAAGTTGATAGCGTTGAGAATGGAATGAATGGATTAGTAGCAGAGCCGCCATTCGTTCCATTGATACATTAGCTGCTTCACTAAATATCTCTCTCCTTACAAGGGAAGTCTTTCGACGGGGTGTGGCAAACCATAACAATTTATACATCATTCGAAAGCTCTCAACGAGCTGATAACGTATTTGATGTTTATAGCTGCAGAAGAGATTCTTTTTCGCCGAAATTGCAGGAAAAATACCCTAAAATTAACATTTGCACGATATGTGATAGCTTTATGGACTCTAAAACTAATGTTTACGTAACAGTAGGCCATATAATAATTAATAACTTCATTTCTGATGACTTTTGGGAAAAAAAATCTTTTAGGCCATTTTTCACCAAAGGGGTCCCCCTTTGGTGAAAAATGGACTGTTTTGTATGGAGAAAAATAAATTTTTTCTTAAGAGATTTTTGAGTTTTAAGCCACTAATTACTCTTTTTCAAGCCGTTTTTAACATGAAAAATTATAGTTCACATATTAAATCACGCTGTAAAATTTTCATATTCTCAAAAAGTCCATCTATCTCAAAAACTTCCATGTTTTTGCCTTAAACAACTGCGGATGTATTATTTCTATTTGAATCTTGTTTCTCTGTAAGAGCAAGTCGCTTACATTCCGCATAAAAAAATCCCGTTCGATTTCTTAACTTTTGCGGCTGCAGGCGCCTGGTCTGGAAGGGGACTCTACAAGCCAGGGCCCTTCCAGACCCAGGTACGCCTGTGCTTCGGTTTTTCTAGCGCTCTCTTCTGCAGCTATAAACATCAAATACGTTATCAGCTCGTTGAGAGCTTTCGAATGATGTATAATATGTTGTGTTTTGCCACACCCCGCCGAAAGACTTCCCTTGTTAGCCGTCCATGATTGTCAGGGTCGCGTGGTTTGTGAGAGCAAAGTGAGTTATAGGGAAAGAAGGATTTTCTCATCATTATACAAATGAACTCAGTCTTGTTAGTTGAATAGGGTAACTAGACCATTGAAATGCCCTATTTCTTCATAATAAGTAATGTTAACAGAATTGACATGAGTGGGGTTGCGTGGGAAGAGAAGGAATAAGAATGTCTCTTCGTGTCGTGCTGTGAAGGAAGCCTGTAATTTCAATGCATTCCAAGATAAGACTTCTGCCGCCGTAGTAAAGTGTCCCTTTTTTGAGGCTAAACATCAGGGTACTGACATGAGGCTAAGCAATTTACCACTAGGTTTAGCCTCATGTTTACCCTGATATCAACATTACGGCTTCCTTGTTCTTGATTTTTTGTTACTGATAGAGAGAGAGAGAGAGAGAGAGAGAGAGAGAGAGAGAGGAACAGAGAGAGAGAAATAGACATAGAGACATTTAGAGATAGAGAGAGAGAGAGGAACCGAGAGAAAGAGAGACATAGAGACATATAGAGATACAGAGAGAAAGAGAGAGAGAGAGAGAGAGAGAGAGAGAGAGAGAGAAAGATATAGAACAAACAGAGAGAAAGAGAGAGAGAGAAAGATGGAGAACACAGAGAGAGAGAGAGAGAGAGAGAGAGAGAGAGAGAGAGAGAGAGAGAGGTAGACATAGAGACATTTAGAGATAGAGAGAGAGAGAGAGAGAGAGAGAGAGAGAGAGAGATAGACATAGAGACATATAGAGATACAGAGAGAAAGAGAGAGAGAGAGATAGAGAGAGAGAGAAAGATGGAGAACACACAGAGAGAGAGAGAGGTAGACATAGAGACATTTAGAGATAGAGTAAGAGAGAGAGAGAAGAAGGAGAGGGAGAGGTAGAGATAAGAGAGAAAGAGGAGCGAGAGATGCGGATCATGTACCCTTCCCATTGATGGGAGTGAATATCCCAAGGCGGATGCTAATTGTAAGGACCAATCAACATTGGGTGAGGGGGCTAAATCACCCCTTCCGGTCGGACCCGGAGAAAAAGTCAGCAAATTGTCACCTGATTGAATCCCTTTCCAACCCCCTAGCGTGAGATATGCGCCATGTCCCACCAACCAATTCCATCCAAGCCGGTCGTATTGACAAATTCTTATTGTTAGATTCAACAATGTTCGCAAATACAGCTTTATAATGAGGGCATAACAAAAAAGTATGTTCAGCCGCATCAGCAGCTGAACTAAACAGGCAACTGCAAAGCCAACTGCGCAGCATGCCATAAAATTGAGTAAGCAGCAGCAGTTCACTGAAGGGTCGGCCAAATCAGGCGATCCCCCATGCGTAACCGACATTAGTCGGATTATTCGAATTTCACGAAAATTAAAAAAAAAAAAAAAAACGTAACCAAAATTGTCCATCGGAGCACGGGCAGGAATTGAGAGGCAGGAGGGATGCTGGATGTTTTACTAGCGGTGGATGCGGAAACTTCTTTTTAATGTGCAAAGCTTCAACCTCGCCCTTGTGATATGTAATATAGTTTTAAAAAACCGCCTTTCTTTGTAGAAGAACATCATATAGAGAAAGAGCGAACTTTCGGTCTCTCTCTATGTGTTTCTCTTAATTTCCTCTCAGAATGGACTCAAAACAGCATCGGTTGGCTTGGTGCCAAACATGTTTTATTGAGATTTTACGACTATAATGTATACATATTTTTACAAAAATTAACACGGAGTAAGAGAAGAGTGGGTGAGAACTGATAGAACTGTCTCTCTTTCTTTTTATGAGTTGTAAATATATATATTTAATGTTCTTTCATGTGTTCTTGGAATGTTGGCTATGATTTTTCAGTCAGTAACTTGAGGCGAAGAACTGGCAGTGAGAGAGCATGTATATTGAAGAGACTCTGCTCAACATGAGGCACAGAATTTTGACTCAATGCGGACCGGGTCAAGATTCTGTGCCTCATGTTGAGCAGAGTCTCTTCAAAATGCATGCTCTCTCACTTTGTCTCTCCTTCGCCTCATGTTGCTGCCTGATGCTAGCCAGAAAATCATATCAGGCTAACTCTAAGGGAACAGGCATACACAAGGAGAGTTGCCCTAGATGAGAGAGGAACAGAGATATTAGCCTGATGTCAGTAACTTCATCTTTCGCCTCAAAAAAGAGACACTTTACTACGGCGGCTGGGGTTACGGTACATAGGGAATTCGTGTGTCTCATGCATGGTATACATTTTTTGGGAAATATTTTCAAAAAAAGACTCAATTCATACTGAAGTTGGAAGTTCACCCTTCGAGATACAAACAGGAAAAAAGGGTAATCCGAGGGTCCCATAAAAATGCAGGTCTCAAAAATTTCATGGGTAGTCCGGTTCAGACCTGGCTTTTTCGCACCTGAATACAAAGAGTCAAAGTATGTAGATGGGGAAGTAGAATAATTGATGATTTGTTTACTCCTTTTAAATATTAATTCTTGCAGGATGATACTGAAAGACTTGGAGACGGCAGACAAGAATTTGAAGAAGGAGCCTGAGGTCAGAGAGAGAGAGAGAGAGAGCGCGAGAGAGAGAGAGGAGAGAGAGAGAGAGAGGAGAGAGAGAGAGGAGAGAGAGGGATAATTGATGGATATAAACGAAAACAGGACGAGCCGGCATCTGGTTCAAGTCCTTCGAATGGCGGAGCTGGCCCAACGGGTAGTCTGGGAACTTCTCCACTGGTGTCCATGGCTGGATCCGGAGCTGCTCCCCTCCATGTTCAGGTATTTCCTGCCCTTCCTTACTATTCGTGCAGTTCTTGTAGATAGTAGTGATTTGGTTGCTTTGAATGTTTCTCTGTGATTATAAAGAGAGTGAAATGACAAGGATGAGAGAAGTGTTGGTTAGATCCCTGGAGTGCGGAATGCCCTGACGGGATCGGGTTCCTCTCCGTACTCGTCTCCCCTGGGGGCTGCCGCGGCAGTCTCCGCTGGAATGCTTCCGCCCTCTGCTGGGTTGGCTGCAGTCACGGCTGCCCAGCAACTGCAGCATCTGAACGGGGCTGCCGCTGGCGATCTCAGCCTCGCCGCCCTCGACTACAACTCACAACAGGTTTTACTGAATAGATGAAGCTAGAATGCCGAAAAACTGAACAGGATGTGGGGACAGACTTAAATATATTTAAGCCATTGTTGCAATCAATGTGACTGTATGAGCATTATTAATTACATTTATTTGCAGACTTTGACGTGTCTTTGATCTTATCTTAACTTAGTTAGTGGAGGGGGATATATCTATTTTGCCTCAGCCTTGCTCTCCCTTTCTCTTGTCCCTCATGGTGTGAATTTCTTGAATATCATTGCAACTATGCCTCCACTACTCATCTCTTCTCTCCTCTCTTTCTCACTACTTTCTTTTACAGCTCTGTCTCTCTCTCTCACTCTCTTTCTCTCTGTCTGTCTCTACTTGTCTCTCCACTCTCTCTTTCTCTTCCTCTCCATTTATCCCTACCTTGACTTCTCAATGAATGTAGACGCGCTTCTTCAGATATGATCACATGCCTCGTGCAAGTGTTGAATAGGTAAGGGATTATGAAGATTAAATGGATAAAAAGGAGAAAGATGAAGGATGTTGAAAGAAAAAGGGAAATGAGAAATTCGGAGAGGAATGACACGAAAAGAAGAGAATCTTCTGTTTCCATGTTGCCTTTGCCTGCGAATCTTAATAGCGCGAATCCTCATATCGTTTTGATGGGATCAATTTTCTTCTCCATTTTGCCGAGACTCCCTAAACCCTTAATTTGTTCCTTCGTCTTAGTTTATAAAAATCTTTTTTAAACGGCTTACTAATATGTTTACAGTTTCTGCATCATGTCTCGTGTCCTGTTGAAAGTATGGGAAGAATATTGTATGAATGCCTGTCCTCCCTTACGTGTCTCTCCATTTTGTTCTGAGTCTTCCTCTATCTTATAAATGACGTCACTTGTCACTTCTATTTTCTGTTCAAATCTTGCTGCTGTCTCTTCCTTCGTGGGACAGAGTGAAGCTGTTGTTGACATCTTCTTTTATTCTTCACGCCTTTCAAACAACGCTCTCCTGACTCTTTATTTCTGTAAGTTTTTTCCCTGCAGACATACTCGATATTCTGTTTGAATAGGCCTCTCTTGTTTTCTACATTCACCTATACCATCCCTTACAAGTTTAGTTGATGCACACTTACTTGGCTTACGCGAATATTTTATACCGCTTTGTGATCATTGCATTTATGTCTCCAAAATGAATAGCCAATAATTATGGATTAGTAAATAATAAAGCGGTTTTGTATGAAGGTTACGGCGAAGAGGGAGAACTCATGCCCGATTAGGTGTCTGTTGTTATCCTTATTTTATTCTCCAATTGAGCTCTCACTATCATCCTTTCAACACTTGCTGTCTCTCTCTCTCTCTCTCTCCTCTCTCTCTCTCCTCTCTCTCTCCTCTCTCTCTCCTCTCTCCTCTCTCTCTCCTCTCTCCTCTCTCTCTCCTCTCTCTCTCTCCTCTCTCTCTCTACTGTTTCTATGGACATCTTTCGAAGAATGATAGTTAAATGCCCAATTTCCAATGCTCTCCTCTTCCCTGTCCAGTGCACCCTGAACTATCCTCTTCCCAGTTCCGATTTGAAGAATGACATCAGAGCTCACGTTTTGGTGAAATGGGAAAGATGAGCATGACAGATTGATGCGGAGAAAGGTAGAGAGACCTCCAAACAAGTGGCCACGCAGACTATAGAAGAGAGGGGAGGGGAGTGTGAGAGAGAGAGAGAGAGAGAGAGAGAGAGAGAGAGAGAGAGAGAGAGAAGGAGGCGGCAGTGGGTTACGTGGCTGTGGTAAAGAGAAGGAATACAGCATGGAATGAGAAACAGAGATAGCAGAATAGAACATGATCCTACCCAACACGACTCGATAGCTGGCGACATCTTTTATGCTCTCTGCTCGCCTGGGCATATTTTAGCTCTCTCTTTCTCTATCTCTCCTCTCTATTTCGTTCACACACACACGCACTCTAATCTCCCTCTCTTCTCTCCCTCATATTGCTCTTTCATCTATATTTGTTGTATTGATCGGTTCAGTTCGCGAGCTACAATGACGTGTTTTATTCCTGAACTAGAAAAAGACTCAGCAGGGATGATTCTAATAAGCAATTAAACATGGTTTGGACTTTGATAAGAGTATGAAGAAGAGAGTAGTAGAGGATTGGCTATTGCAGGTCGCGGCAGCGGCTGCTTTGGTGGCTGCGTCGCGTGGACAGACTTCTGCCATCACTCCCACTACTTCCTCTGGCACTCTCCAGGTCGGTCTTGGCAGTCTTAGACTAGAAAGACATCTTCACTGCAGTCTTTGCAGTCTGGAGACATGCACGGCGTCAAGATGATGAGCGAGTTGAGCGCCCCCAACTCATTCACTGGCAACGGTTGGTGCAGAAGGAGGGTGGGAAGGGGTAGTCTCTCTTCCTCAACAAGTACCTAGCATCAGAGAACTCAGACCGTCCAGTGCATCTGATAAGGGGGCGTTGAGTGACGGTATCCATTTCGTTTCCAACCTTAGCTGCATCACTCGCTCCCTTTCTGCCTCTCTCTCTCTCTCTCTCTCTCTCTCTCTCTCTCTTTCTCTCTCTCTCTCCTCCTGCAGCGGGTAACCACTGGTGAACCCTTCCACTATGACACTTATATGATCGCCTGGGAGCCAGTCGCTGACATGCTGGCTTCGTTGTGCACATGAAATCTCTCTCTCTCTCTCTCTCTCTCTCTCTCTATATATATATATATATATATATATATATATATATATATATCTATATATATATATATCTCTCTCTCCTTCTCTCTCTTTCTCTTCCTCTCCCTCCTCTCTGATACTATGTAGTCTCTCCGTACAGTACTCTGTGATCGTCTGCCACTTTCCCCGCACTCTTCTCTCTTCCTCTCTATGATAAGGCCTCTCGTCTTACTCGAGCATGCCATCGTTCCTCCCTCTTCCAGCTTTTTCACGCTTCGTCCTTTTAAATAATTTTTCTCCGCTCGTGAGGCACACTTTTCGTTATTTTATGTGGATATATATTTCCTTATTTTCAATCGCCTTCTTTTACTCTTCCGCTATAAACTTTCCTATTCTTTCTTGCTCTCTCTCTCTCTTACTCTTTCTCTCTCTAATTCTCTCTAATCTTTCTTCCTCTCTCCATTTGACTAACATGTTCTTTCATCGTTTCATTCTTCGTTTTCATTTTTTTGTCTTGGTTTTAACTGTAGGGAACGTATAGCCTTCTTTTGGTCGTAATCGTACTGCTCTCTCGTTCTTACATATCTTTTTGTCCTTTATCCCTTGTTCCGATCCTCCTAATCATCCTAGTATCCTCTCCCCTCCCCCCACTTGATTACATGTAATGGAAGGAATAGCTTATCCAATCCTCTCAGCTAATTTAACGATCCGCTTGTGGTGTCAAGCTCGGAGAATGATCGATAGGCGGTACAGTTAAGTCGGTAATCTACATCATCATTGCCCTCTCTTCTCTCTCTCTCTCTCTCTCTCTCTCTCTCTCTCTCTGTATCTATCTAATCTTATTATCTGTCTCACTCTATGTCTGCCTTACAACTCTGTCTCTCTTTTTCTTTCTCTTTCCTACCGTCTTTCATACACGCTGCAAAAACCTTTCTTCCCTGCTTGCTCCTCTCTCTCTTTCTCCCCCTCTTTCTCCCGCTCTCGCTCTCTCTCTCTCTCTCTCTCTCTCTCTCTATTGCTGTCGTTCTCTCTTTTACCTCTATCACATTCTCTCCCGTTTCTCCCTCTTTCTCTACTCTCTCTCTCCCTCCCTCTCTCTCTCTCTCTCTCTCTCTCTCTCTCTCTATCTCTCTTTCTTTCTTTTATCTTTCTTTCTTCGTCCCTTTCCCACCCCGTCTCACCCTCCATTTCAATATTTATCTTTGTGTTCCTTGTCTTTCTGCTTCTTTAGTATCTTCACTTTCGCTATCAAAAGTTGACATATTATTTCTCGTTCCTTTATTCTCGCCACCTTTTCCATTTCCTATCCTCCCTTCTGTCTCTGCATGAATAGAGAGTGAATAAGATCCCTTAGCCCTCAGAGAAATCTGTTAACTGCGTGTTCATCTGGTCGAGGAAATGCTCTTACCTTCTGGCGTACCTACACTGTGTTGCAATGCAATTTGTTTTGTCCTTCTGCTGAGTAACTCTTCTCACTTTTTTTGCTTTTTTCAGTTTGCTGTCTTTCAAAATCTTCGACTTTTCTTCATCTTGCTCTCGTTATCTCGCTCTTCCATTATGGTTCTCTTTTCCGTTTCCCGCAGTTGTTCGCTCCGCCTTTTACTTTTCCTTGTTGCATTGGTTTTCATGAATATTTGAATTTACTTTTTTCTTAGGCGTTATAACACTCTCTCACTCTCCCTCCCTGTCTCTCTCTTCCCCTCTACTTCCTTCTCTCTATATCTCCCTCCCTGTATCTCTCTCACTCTCTCTTTTTCTATCCTCATATTGTGAAAAGAAAGAAAGCAGAACATAATGGCAATAGTTACAGTGATGTACCGCCAAAATGAAATGGTTGTGCTGTATGTCGTATTTCATTTACTTTTTTCCATAAAACGGAATCAAAATTGTCCAAGATGTCTGCAGTGAGATATTCAATGCGCGCTGAATGGAACATATTGGTCATTTTGGAAGAACATCACTGTGCAGGTTGAGAAAAAGAGATCACGTAGCGAATAGAGTGAGAAGGAGAAAGAGAGAGAAAGAGAGAGAGAGAGACAGACAGACAAAAAGAGAGAGAGAGAGAAAACATACAGAGAAGGAGAGAGAAACATACAGAGAAAGAGAGAGAAAGAGGCAAAGAAAGGGAGAGAGAGAGAAAGTGAGCGTTCAACTGCCCCAGTTGACTCCTTTGCCCGAGTGCCCGTTTCCCTGTATCACTCTTCACTCTCTTCTGCATGTGCTGCGATATCACCCATCGATACCCATATTTGTTCGCCTTTTCGCTTATTCTCACGCTCCCTTGCTGTTTTTCCAAGCATTCACATGTGTTTTATTACTTATCTTAGCGTGATTTTGTGTATTTCTCTCTCTCTCTCTCTCCCTCTTTCTCACTCTCTCGTCTCTCTCTCCCTCACTCTCTCTCTCCTCTCTGGTGTCAGCAGCTGTAATGTTCGGTGGGCACGTGTCCTCGCCAGACGGTGGCTCTGCCCCCCTCCACCTCTCTCACCATCTCCACCACCTCCCCCCGCACTGCCAGCAGCAGCCTTCTCATCACAACAACAACAGCGAGGGAGAAGGGGGAGGGGCCATGCGGGGGGAGGACCACCATGCCAATGAAAGAGGTCGCTTACTTCCTCTCCTTCTGTCCCGCTCTTTCTCTCTACGGACGGGCACAGGGACTGTTCCTAGTACGAGGACTCCTTAGGTTGTTCTAAAGCAAAGACAATTATATTAGCCCTGTGTCGTTTTATTCAACTAGAAAAGAATAAATTTTCTAATACCACATTAAAGATCTTCATGCTAAAAGTTTGTTATTTGCATTTGTATGTACAGTCGTAGTGGTTGGAAGAAAAAGGGAATGGTCAGGTAAATAAATAGACAGTGTATTTTAATTATGATTAATCATTAATTGTATCGTAAGATAGAGATGTTGCAGTGACGGAATGGTCGTCTCTGATGTCGGGGTACTCCTCTTCTCCTTCCCCAACGATGGGAGCAGGAGGAAGTCGAATGGGAGGGGGTGGAATGGGAGGATGTGAAGACGAGTCAAGCAGGAAGAGACAGGCACTTATTCTCTATTCTTCTTGATCTTCTTTGGTCTATTGAAGAATGATCCTCTTAATGCTGAAATACAGAAGTTACAGGTACGATTGCTGAAGAATCGCGAGGCCGCGAAGGAGTGTAGAAGGAAGAAGAAGGTTCTCTCACTTCTCTTTCTTCCTCTTTTCACCGTCTTCTGTAAACAATCAAAGACCTTTTTTAAATTTAAACCTTGGAAACGCTTTTTTATTCTTCAAAATATTATTTAATTGCATTTCGGAGATAACTCGTTGATTTAGCGGTTTTCAGGAATACGTGAAATGCCTGGAGAACCGGGTGGCTGTGCTGGAGAACCAGAATAAGGCACTCATCGAAGAGCTTAAGACCCTCAAGGAGCTCTACTGCCGCAAGGAGAAGACCGATATGTGAACAGTATACCGTACTTCATGCCCTACCCACTACCGTAGTTCTCTCTCATTGTCTCGTTTATATTTCACGGAGAGCATTTTATTAGAGTGAAATAGTGAATAGTATAATGTAATGGTTTCCCTTTTACTCTGACCAAGTCTCTAAAGTTCAGGCTATGCGCGTGTTAACTGAGTTTTGCTTGGGTATTCTTGCTCTCTCAGAATTGATTATTAATTGAAGATCACAAAATGTTAACTACCTTAGCTATTGACTGACTACCTTTGTGTCCATCGTGTACAGAATTTCGATCAGGCTGACGTGGAGAGCTGTGGTATCTCCATTGTCTTTTGTTTACAACCCCTCAAGTACTCTTTTCATCCTCTCATTTTCCATCACCCACAAGATAATGGAGATTCCTTCTAGTCGCAACTTCTTCTCGTTAAATGGCATCAATCTTTTATGGCTCGCTAATTTGTGAGTTTATCGAATCTAATCTGACAACTCCAGGTCTCCCGTTCCATAGTCCTAGTTCTTGCAAACTAAAATCCTCTTGTTAAACCGTGAGAGTTTGACAGAATTGTGCATATTTATTTTCTTACTTTTGAATAGATAAGTGAGGTTTTATTAAATCAATACAATCCTTAAAAAACTGCTTCCGGTTTACGACGGTTAACCATTATTTTAACATGTTCCTAGAGGAAGCTCGCTCTCCCTTACTCTTTCTTCTCTAATACTTTCCCCTCATCCTATCCTTCTCTGATACCCTCTCCCTCATTCTCTCTGATTCTCCTTCTCCATTCTTCAACGTGTTACTCTGTTTTATTCGCTAGATGCTGCCATCAAATTCAGCGAATAGTATCTTTTATTTAGACAGAAGTTGTGTAAAAGTCTCCTCTGCATTGATAACCGAATGGATTTCATTCATCCCTGAATGATTTTGAGTAGATGCTGTCTTCGTTATACCTGATCATATCTCTCTTTCTCTTGCATTTACTTCGTATGTTCAATCCCGGTCAATCTGAGTTTAAAATAATAGTCGTTGCTTTCTATGGGACCCTCTGTATTTGTGTACGTTATGATGTCATTTCTTTGCCCCTTTGTTAATGATTTTGATACAACCCGCCTCGTCTGCCTCTCGCTAACCTCATTTTCTGTCTCTCTCACTCCTAGATGTTCATGCACTTCAAAGTTTGTTTTGTCGTTTTATAATTTCATGCTTCTGATTATATCATATCCCTATGCACTGCTTCTCTTCGTTTCTCCCATCGCTGAAGAATGACAGCTTTTGAGAAAAGAAACAGAGTTATAATCACTTTTAACACTGAGAAAGCTGAAGGAAATACGCTATGAAAATTTCCATTATCTTTAGAACTTAATAGATGATGCTTGATTTTCTACTTTTTACTAAAGCAGGTTCGAATAGCCACGTCTGCCCTGTGACTACTCCCTCTTATTCTCGCGGGCCGCATAGATCTGCTGCGTAAAAATAGCACGCGCGGATGAGAGTGCGAAGGGTCGCGGGGCCCGGAATTAATTTATTTGCACCATGAAGGTAATGAAAGTCTAACAAGGGAAGCCTCTTTCCATAACCCAGCCAATCGTGATCCAAGTAAGTTTCCTATGTAGTCCTTCTCGAAAGTTTCCTATGTAGTCCTTCTCGAGAGGTGTATTAAACTATTTTAAAACTGCGCTCGTCGCATTTGCAATTTTATATGAATTTTTGAAAAATGAGTAAAATTTACATACGAAATGCTCGAACTTTATCAGTCGTGGTTTTGACTCTACTAACGTGGCGTTGGCAGCGTAGTGGGTTGCGCTCCCGCCTTCAATTTTCGAGGTCTGGGTTCGATTCCCTTTCCTGACGAATTTTTTGCTGCTACTGTTTTGTTTATAGGGATAATAAAGGGCACTCTAAAGAGTATTTTTAAGCGATTTTAAGTGTATGCAAAACCTTATTATAATACTTTTGCGATGTACTCTATAAGAAAATTTTTCAGCAATATCTTACTTCTCCAAGATTTGCGATCCGAAAGAGGCCGTCCCAATAGGGGAAAATTTTTCCAAAAAATTTTTTTTTGAAACTTTCCCCAGGGGGTTATTTGATGCCAGGAAACCGAATCTGAAATTCGTTTTGCTCGATTTTGCCGTTTCCAAGTTACGGTAGTTTTCGGTAATTGACATATTTGCTTCAAATTGGCTAGAACTCCCTAATTGGGGGATATTTGTGTCGACTAAACCAAATATGAGATGTGTTTTGATTGATTTCGTAATTTTCAGAACTTACGGTATATCAGTAAGTATTACCATGCCTGAGAGAAATTGACTTCACGGAAAACCTGCCGTAATTCTTGGAAACGGCAAAATCGAGCAAAACGAATTTCAGATTCGGTTTCATGGCATCATATGACCCCCTGGGGAAAGTTTCAACAAAAAAAAATTTTTGGAAAAATTTTCCCTATTGGGGACGGCCTCTTTCGGATCGCAAATCTTGGAAAAGTAAGATATTGCCGAAAAATTTTCTTATAGAGTACATCGCAAAAGTATTATAATAAGGTTTTGCATACACTCAAAATCGCTTAAAAATACCCTTTAGAGTGCCCTTTATTATCCCTATAAACAAAACAGTAGCAGCAAAAAATTCGTCACCAAAGGGAATCGAACCCAGACCTCGAAAATTGAAGGCGGGAGCGCAACCCACTACGCTGCCAACGCCACGTTAGTAGAGTCAAAACCACGACTGATAAAGTTCGAGCATTTCGTATGTAAATTTTACTCATTTTTCAAAAATTCATATAAAATCGCAAATGCGACGAGCGCAGTTTTAAAATAGTTTAATACACATCTTTCGAGAAGGACTACATAGGAAACTTACTTGGATCACGATTGGCTGGGTTATGGAAAGAGGCTTCCCTCGTAAGTCTCTCCAAAGATGAAGATCTACGCTCTCCGTTCCTCAGCGTGGTAATTGATAATTTCCGAAAATTAGGGAAAAAGTTGCCCCTGCTGGAGAGTTAAATTGCGTAATGAGGGTAGCACTTCGTTAACTCCTCGTGGTAATGAGAAATAATAGATTTCTTTTTAGCAGTAGTGCGGTGGGGCACTCTACTGACTCAATCAGTGCTTCTCGCTTTTTCACTTTCTCCCTCTCATGTTAATGACCAACCATTTATAGAAATGTCAGTAGCTCTGGAATACGTCCATTTGACTAGTGCCTCCTCCTCCATTCTGTTGATTGCTCTGTTGATTGCCCTTCACTCTACCAGCCTTCTCTTCTCCTCTCCCCAGAGAATGGGCGGCATTTTTGACGCTTCACCGCCAATTTGAGAGTCGCCGAACATTTGACTCGCCTGGGTTGTTGGCGAGAAAAGAGGCAGATGAGAAGCCTCCCGTATTCGGCCGCAACACTTGCTCTTCCTTTCGCTTTCTCACCCTCTCCTTGCCAATCTTTCCATTCTCTTCCTCTCTCTCTCTCTCTCTCTCTCTCTCTCTCTCTCTTTCTCTCTCTCTCTCTCTCTCTCTCTCTATCTATCTCAAACAACGCCACTCTTTCCATCCATAGCAGAAACAGGCATACCTTAGAAATTTCTACCCGTACTCGTCCTTTTATTATTATTTTTATTTCTTATTATGGCTAGTTAAAGTATTTTGAGCATAACCGATATCGTGAGAATTCCTAATCGAATGCCAAGAAAATGCAACCCTATGAAATATTTTCTCGACAGTCCATTTCATAAGTGAATTTAATTCCTTTCTTTGCAAAAAATGGCATAGACGAAAAGGAGGGCGCCTCCAAAATGGTAAATATTAGAGTAAGACTGCCGCATCTTTGGTCTTTCCTCTTAAGTATTGGAGGAATGGAGTAAATATAAGAGCAGAAATTGGTACAGGAAATGGTACATTTCGCGCGGATGTGCTATTTTCGTCTTGCTATGCATCTTTGTATGTACTTACATTTTATTATCTATTTATATTTAATCATGATCTACAAGCCTGGTATGGTGTCCATGAGTTCGGTTGAGTCTCAGCAGTTCTCCGTCTCTGCCAGTCTCCCATGATGTCGCTTCTCTTAGTTAAGGCGATCAATCGACTTCTGATTGAGCTAATAAGGCCCCGAAGCCTTTCTTATACACTCTTTCGCTGTTCTCTTCTTCCCGCCTCCAATATTATTTCCCTTCATCTTTTTTCCCAATTTCCATGGCTCTCTGAAATGATTCGTTTAACTTTTCTTCTGGCATGCCAAGGAAAAGAAAAAAAACATTTGGTATTTCATTGATATAATCTTACACATTGCAACAGCCAGGTTCCTTCACTATCGTACTGTTTATCGCTTCCTTTCTCGAAGGTGTATCTTATTTCCTGGCTGGTCTCGTTGATGGCAAAGGAAATAGATTCGGAACTTAAAAAAAAAGCTCATCCTGCTGTTCTGGATAGAACTCGCTCTGTTAAAACGGGAAATGAAGGAGGGGATTGTGCAGTTGGAGTTGATAAGAGTAGAGAGAGAGAGAGAGAGAGAGAGAGAGGGAGAGAGAGAGAAAGAGAAAGAGAGAGAGGGAGTAGAAAATAGAGGGGGAGAAAAAGAGAGAGAGAGAGAGAGAGAGAGAGAGAGAGAGAGAAAATATGGAGGGAGTGGAGAGAAAAAAGAGAGAAATAGGGAGGGAGAGGAGAGAAAAAAGAGAGACATAGAGAGACAGAGAATTGAGAGAGAATAACGAGAGATAGAATGAAGAGAGATAGAGAGAGAAAGAAAGAGAGTGAGAGAGAGAATAGAGAGAGAGAGGAGAGAAAGAGAGGGAGATAGAGATGTTATGTGGGCGATGAAGCAGTTGGATCTGTTGCAGTTGTTCCTTTTTTTGCTGCAATTCTGGCTCTTGCTCGGCTGTTTTTCATGATTCCGACATTTTTTTCTCTACTTTGTCTTGCATAGCGTTCACAAGTAAGAATATGTTCCACTCTTATTAGCCTGTCCCTTCCCTCCCTATCCCATCTCTCTCTGACTGTCTCTCCATCTCTGATTGGCCTGTCCCTACCCTCCCCATCCCATCTATCTCTGACTCTCTCCATCTCCTGCACTTCCTCCTCCTCCTCATCCCCTTTCTCCCTCTAGCCCCACGTGTTCTTGCAAGACTCTACATGAAGCAGGAAGAAAAGAAGAGAATACCAAGGACAGGGAAGTACCCAGCTTTCTCTCACTCTCCCGTGCGACCATCTGCACTGCTCTAACTTGGTTATTCCTCCATTCTCCTCATTCTTTCCTCCTTCCTCGGTTGTTTCTCCTCTTCAATGTTTCCTTCTCCATATTTACATGTTGTCGTTCAGCACCAAAGTGCATTCAGCACTGCACAACTGCGGAGATATTCTTTTAAAATTGTTCTATTTCTTAAAGGAGGTATCCAAGGAATAATTAGCCTACGTTTTTTTATGTGTCTTTGCTTAAAACATTTATCCAGAAAGTTTGACCGATTTTCTTTCGTTACGTTCTGACAAGGGAAAGCTCTTTCCATAACCCAGCCAATAGAAGTAGTGACGTGAAAACTGGCGGATAGAGAATGAGCTACGGTAGATCAGAACTGCTCTCCTATTTCACGTGCTCTCTCGACCGAGTGACAGGCAACTTTATAAACGCGCGCTTTCATATTGATGCTCTAGCGCTACTGTAGAATTATTCTCCGGATACTTCCTTTATGTCGGCTACTTGAAACAGAAAGAAACACTCCTTTCTGTTCCTTGGAAGCAGTTTGAATTTTATGAAGGAAATTATTGATTCACTGTCCTCTAATTTTAGCCATGGCTTATGCGTATTTTCACAGGTATGGATAACACAACTTCCACAACTTCCACGGTCTCTCAAACGCGCGCGAGAACGCGGAACGCGTCATTCGTAATAGGTTTTCTGCACGCTTTGCCTAAAAAGAATTTTTTGCAGCAAAGATATTTTGTATTCCCTGTTTACCAGAGAGAAGAAGATTAATTGAATTTGAAGGGAATTCTATTGGTTTCAAATCCTACCAGTTCTTCCCACTCGCATGTGAGGAAAGAGCCTATGGAGTGGCTGATGGCAAGAAGAGGGAAGGGTCACCCTCTCTTCCCACTGCATCCCTACCGCGAATTGCCGTCCCCGAATGTGTTGACAATGAGTGGATGGGGCTGGCAACTTGAGTAAAGATGCCGATGCATTGTGAGTGGCGAAAAACAACTGATGCTTGGTGAGACTGATTCCTCCATCCAAATGTCTCCCCTGGCAAGTTGTTATTTCCGTTTCTCTCCCCCCCCCCCGACACATCCATCCCTTCTCCCTTCCTCTCTCTCTCTCTCTCTCTCACTCTCTCTATACCCCCTCCCTCATCTCCCCTCCTCTCCTCTCTCTTTATCTCCCATCTTTTCTCCCCCCCCCTCTCTCTCTCCCCCATCTCTTCTCTCCCGTGTCTTCTTGTTTGTATTCCTTGTGCCGCTGGCCCGAGAGGTTGATTTCTTCCTTCCTCTTTCATGTCAAATTCCTTTGGCACCTATCCAAATTATTATCTCTGCATTTTTCATCATTTGTTTATTTCTTAATCGAAATTCAAAATTCATGTCTCCAATTTCCAGTATGAAATTTTTTTTATATTTAATTCCTCCTTTATATTTATTTTTCCTGTGGGTAGAAACGCATGCACAACATAAATCCTTGAGATCTTTACTTTAAAAAAAAAAGAAGAAATATCAGCTAGGTAATTTGCTTATCGCCGTTCTCTGGCCGCTTCTCGAGTTTGTGAATATTAGAATCCCATTTGCCTTTTCTTGGATGTCCTCACCTTCATTCATCATCTCACTCTTCTATTTCTTTCTCTCCCTGTCATTCGCTTTCTCTCGAGTGTCTCTTATAACAAATAAAACTCCTCACTGACAATCAGCAAGCAGCACGGAAGTCATGAAAAAAGTTTTACTTTAAGAACAGGACGGAAAGCTGCAACTCCTTCATCTGTGTGTTTAATGAGAAAATACATATGTGCATACATATGTCTCTTCTTCATTATACCAGACGGTGCATCTCAATTCGACTATTTTAATTTGTCATTTTAGATGTTCTCTCGGCGTGGAATTCGCATAAACGAGTGACATCTGGATATTGAATTAAATTGAATTGATTGCACTAACAACGAGTAATGTTAATCTTATATGTCCCTCGTGCTTGAATCACTAATTCTTACAACTTTCCCAGATTTCTATGTTTGACCTGATTCTACCTAATTTTCTCGCATATATGTACAACTATGAAATTTACTTAATTTTCCTTTCTTTCGACTACACGAGAAATTACTTAGATTATAATTGACGCAAGAGCTAGTCGTGGAAGTACAAATATTGGGAAGGTTGCGATAATGATCTCGGTGTGAGTTCTGTGAGTCTCCAAATCGAGTTCTTGTAAAGCCGTCCGCTTCTTTCATCCCCCCTCGAAAATACGGTATATATATGACGCGATTTGCGAGAGTTTCAAAATGGCAGGGGACCCGGCCAAAATCGACCGGCTTGGATTTTGTTCAAAAGTTCCTAATAGGTGTTTTCTGGTATGAGGAATCGATTGGAAGTGGTCTAATCATCAGAAAATGTCTCTTTCGTCAGCTATGAGGGCTTGAATTATTAGGCTCGCCGCGCTGGGAGGCGCGTTGGATGCACGTCTGAGGTCACTGCGCCGCACGTTTTTGAGATATTGAAATGAAAATATGCATCTTAATAGCCAAGATATTGTTCAAAACAACTATAAAAGAAAAACTTGAAAATGTTTAATTTTCAATTTTTTATAGAATTTAACGTCTGAGGGAGCACAGAAAACGTGTTTCTTATTTTCTACCAACCAAACCTGTACAGCTGTATAGAACTTGAAAAGAGCTTTTGAATGGACTATTGGGTTTAGAAAACTTAGGATGCGCTGAAGTTTTCTGATCGATTATCCCGGAGCGGCAGTACAAAAGAGCACTTCATAATCATTTTCGCACATCCAAACATACACCATAAGGAAGAGCGTGAAATTTGCTACAAGCGGAACCTCTTTCAATAATCTTTAAGTCCACAATTTTTGTTATAAGCTATAAATGTTGGGCCGGTAGTGAAATTTACATTGCGCCCAATAATCCATTTTTTAGTTTATTCGAATTAGAATATTCCAATTATTTTTTTAGCGCCTTTCCATGAAGAATTGTTCTAAGCAGATGCCTTAGTCTTTTGATTTACAACAAAATATCGTAGATTCGTAATTTTATTGTAAGGGGTTCAGCTTGAAGCAAAGTTCACGCTCTTTCTTGTGGTGTGGTGTATGTTTCGGCATACGAAAATGATTGTGATGTAGTTCTTCTAAGACGCGGACATGCTGATTTGCACTGCGCTCCGGGATAATCGATCAGAAAACTTCAGCGCATCCTAAGTTTCCTAAACCCAATAGTCCATTCGAAAGCTCTTTTCAAGCTCTATACAGCTGTATAGGTTTGGTTGGTAGAAAATGAGAAACACGTTTTCTGTGCTCCCTCAGACGTTAAATTCTATAAAAAATTGAAAATTAACCATTTTCAAGTTTTTCTTTTTTAGTTATTTAGATCAATATCTTGGCTATTAAGATGCATATTTTCATTTCAATATCTCAAAAACGTGCGGCGCAGTGACCTCAGACGTGCATCCAACTCGCCTCCCAGCGCGGCGAGCCTAATAATTCAAGCACTCATATCGGACGAAAGAGACATTTTCTGATGACTAGACCACTTCCAATCGATTCCTCATACCAGAAAACACCTATAAGGAACTTTTGAACAAAATGCAAGCTGGTCGATTTTAGCCGGGTCCCCTGGAAGTTTGATTCGATTTGATTCTCTCGCAAATCGCGTCATATATATATATATATATATATCTGATTATTAGTATTGTTTGCATGAATTAATAGACATGAGAGTGACATTTAACAGAGCGAGAGAGGCGCAATCAGATAAAATTGGAGGCCATTACACATGTATATTTCCCTTTTCTCTCTGAGAATGATTTTCGGTTAATATTCTGCTTCTTCTTTCTTCTCAGA
>CALZFC010000118.1:117500-120000 GCA_945643635.1 Allodiplogaster sudhausi
GAGCTTGACTCATGTTGTAAGGTGAGGAGATGAGAGAGAAGGCGAGACAAAGAGAAAGAGAGAGAGAGAGAGAGAGAGAGAGAGAGAGAGCGAGAGAGAGAGAGAGAGATGGAGATGGAGAGTGCAGATGAGGAGCTAGGTGAAAGATTCATTGCAAAAATGGTATGTACATACATAGACAGATATGTATGTACATTGAAAGATAGAAACAAATGTCAATGTGGGTGGATGAGTGGGAAAGGAAAGGTTTTATGATGATAGAGAATATTTCGTTTGATTATATATCTCAATTTCTCGTTAATCTTTATTTACCGTTCCATTTCGGGAATGAATGAATGACACGAATTATCCGTTGAATTCTTCATTCTCGGGCATGATGATATGAACGGTGGAAAGGAAAAGAAGTGAGAAATGGAAAGAAGAGAGAAAAGAAGGAAAGCTGTCAACTCGGAAGATGTCTGGCAAAGGGAAAAGGTATTCCAGTGAGCATTTACTCTTCTCCCTGCTGGCTTTACTTTCCCTCTTCCCAGCTGTTAACTTCTCCTTTTCCATGCATCTTTTATTCAGTCCTGTTCTCTTAGAAGAGAACAAAGGGAACAAACCTTTCTTGCACTTCATTTGCAACAAAATTCCACTAATTAATATCCAGTTAGTCCGACGTAAGGCAATCAAGATTTGACCCTTTTACTTCGGTTTCCGTCGTCCGCCTTCTCCTCTATCGAGTTTATCTTCCGTCGTCCGCCTTCTATTTTGATTGAGGCTGAGAGAGAATGAGAAAATGAGAGAGAAAGAATGTGAGAGAGAGAGAATGTGAGAGGGAGAGAATGTGAGAGAGAATGTGTGTGTGTGTGTGTGTGTGTGTGTGTGTGTGTGTGTGTGTGTGTGTGTGTGTGTGTGTGAGAGAGAGAGAGAGAGAGAGAGAGAGAGATAGAGAGAGAGAGAGAAAGAATGTGAACGGTGAAGTAATTCAGGCGATTCTCGTGATCACACTATCCTTTTTCAGTCTTCACGTTTTCCCACTCCTCTCCCCCTCTCTCCCCACCATCTCCTCCCTCATCTCTGCTCTTTTCTTGTTATGAATCCACATGCAATATACTTCACTTTTTCCCTTGCACTCAAGTCTCTTTCACTCTTTCTCTTTCTTCCTTTCCTTATCTCCTTCTTCTTCTTCTTCTTCTTCTTCTTCTCTCTCTCTCTCTCTCTCTCTCTCTCTCTCTCGTTCTACATACTTACTTCTCTTTATCTGCTCTCGTTCATGCTACGCAGAAACGACTAGATTAAAGCTTGCGAGTGAAAAGAGGCTGAAGCTGCCAAATGAAATGAACACGCCGAAGGGCACAACGCCTGCTCTCATTCCTTTTATCCTTCCTCTGTCTCTTTCATTCTCTATCTATCTCTCTATCTCTCTATCTCTATCTCTCTCTCTTTCTCTCTCTCTGTATCTCTTTCTCTCTCTGTCTCTCTGTTCTCTCTTTCTCTCTCTGCCTCTCTGTTCTCTCTCTCTCTCTCTCTCTCTCTCTGTATCTCGCTCTCTCTCTCTATGTAGCTCAACATTTCCTTTATTCTCTGTCTTTCTCGCTGATTTACCTCTCACTTGTCATAGTTTATTTTCGTTTATCCTCAAATCAATCATGAATCTATCATGCAAATCTCTGGACGATCTATTCAAACGCTGTGTTCCGAACTCTTTCCCCAATCTCTTTCTCTCTCTCCGCTCTCTCTCTCTCCCTCTCGCTCTCTCTCTCTCTCTATCTTCTTTTCTCTGCTTCTTCCTCCATAGATTTCCAACATGAGTTGTCTTGCGTGGTTATCCCGTTGCTTCTGATTCTCGTAACAAATGTTTGCATAACGTCGTCATCAGCCATTTCTCCTACGCTTATTGAAAATATTTGCGTTTGATTTGTGTTATAATGTACGATATAAATATGAATGCCAGAAATACAGTATGACAGGGCCAATCGAACAGTGCTGAGATATGCTTGCAGGAGGCATTCTTTTTGGCAATCTTTCTTTTCGCACTGCTGAACATTCAGAGCAGATGGTGAGACATTTTTGTCTAATTGCCCTGACTTTGCATTCTTGTGAGAAACTAAAGAGAGACAGAGAGAGAGAGAGAGAGAGAGAGTTGGAGAGAAAGAAAGAGAGGGAGGGAAGGGGAGAGGTGGCAAGCCAGTGCGACTCCTCTGATGGACCCCCGAGGCGAAGACTCTAAGAGTGTCTGCCATCTCTGCAGTCCTTCAGAGTAAGCACTTCGAAGTAGCTCCTGCTTTGTCTCGCTCTTGCCATCTCTCGTGCTCTCTTTCTCTCCCTCTCTACTTCTGCTCATACTTCCTCTACATACTTCATTACCTACAAGATACTTCTTCATTTCTAGCAGTAAACTATGAAGTGCAATTCACTACGTTTTAACATATTATCCTCTTTTGATATTTGATGTTCTTAGCTATTCCCTCGCCACTCTCTCAATTCTTCATTCCTTCTCTCAACTTATTTTGTCTCG
>CALZFC010000118.1:125000-205000 GCA_945643635.1 Allodiplogaster sudhausi
TTGCAGCTTCTTTTCTCAGTTCTTGCATCTGCCAGAAACAGAGAAATCATTCGCTGCATTGTTATTCAATTCAATATTCTTGCACGATGAAAGGGGGGCCGCTGGGGGAGCCCCGCTAATTGCACGCTTTAATCACGTCATCACTTACAATTCGCTGGTCTTGCTTGGAAGGACTGCGACACTGTAATTCCGGGAAACTAACAGTCTTGCCACGGTGTCCCTGGTGTCATCTGCTGAAGCGGAATGAAGAGGCCGCATGAATAGAGAATGGCATCTTGAATCCGTAAACCTCCCATCAATCGTATCCCATCCACAGTATCCGTGGCTGACTGCAATGCCCTCGTTCCGGATGTCGTGGACTCGCCTCGCTCCAGGAAGTCAAGCTTAGTCTCGAGTTTGGTCACGAAGCTAACAGCATCTGCCACTCCTGCCAACGGAGCAGGAACTGCTAGAGGCTCTCTTGCATAGTCAGTCCTCTCTCCATCTCGAACTCTCCCTCCCTTCTCTCTCTCTCTCTCTCTCTCTCTCTCTCTCTCTTTCTCTGTTATCTGTTCTCCCTCTCCCACCCTTCTCTCTCTCTCTCTCACACCCTTCTGCATGCTCTCTCCTCAGCTCTGCCCCTGCCATGACTGCCCAGTCCATCCGCTCGACTCACACGGTGAAGTCGGCAATGGCGAAACAGCGAGTGATCCGGATGCTGCTCGTGGTTGTCGTGATCTTCTTCTGTTGCTGGACTCCCTCCTACATCTTCTGGCTACTCGTTGTTGCCGGTGATGTCTTCGAGGTCTCTCTCTCTCTCTCTCCCTCTCTCATCTTTATCTCTCTCGCTTCTCTCTCTCTCTCTCTCAATCCCTCTTTCTTTAGCTCTCGCTTCTCTTCCAGGGAGGTCCACGTGTCTGGAATCCCGATGTCAACACGTTCATCACAGTTCTGACTTATCTCTCCTCCTGTACGAATCCCATCACGTATTGCTTCATGAACAAGAAGTTCCGAACAGCGATGCTCGCAATGTTCGGCTGGAACTCTGGTGAGGAAGAGTCTCCTTCTGTTATGATGATCCGAGTTGCTTTTTATTAGGAAGTAACGGGAAGAGAGGACCCGTGCCTCCAGCTGGCTGCCCTTCCGCTTCTCGTTCCAACAAAAATTTGCAGAAGGTGAGAGAGAGAGAGAGAGAGAGAGAGAGAGAGAGAGAAATAAATAGATAAGTTTGTCTTCAGCTCTACCTGCCAGTGAATGGTGGCGTGTATTCGCGGCCAATCAACAGGTCGGTCAATATTCCTTGCAAAGTGGAAGCAAAGGGAAACGAAAACTATGCTATTTAATTAGAGATTCGTCTAATAATAACCATGACACTTTATACTTGATAAAATCGTGCGTATTATCGGAAGTAATTCTGTGGCAATGCTCATTCAAAGCAAATACTCTGATTCCCTGCTTCCACCTCCACTTTCGTTCTCCTTGAACCAAGAGAATAACCAGTTTATGGAAAACAGTTCACTCATACGCATTTACTATGAACGTCATTCCGTTTGTATGTAAATCCGTAACAGAATCTTTAAGTTACTGACCAGTTTAGCGCTCGCTCGAGCATAACGGAGCCACTTACAGTCAGTTTTATTATCTATCCAAGGACTGTGATTCCCAGTTCACTTTGAGTACCCGCACGGAAGAGTTCCTTATTCTTGTTTGTAATCGATGTAGCATGCATATTATGTACTCATGTTGTGGATGAAGAGGTGGAAATGTCTAGTCAAGGAGTAATCTCTCGTGGTGTGCACGCGCCAATCCTTATGTTCACTTCGTGAGACCTCGTAATGTGTGATCTCTCCAGTCAGAAATGGTCTGTTCTAAGAGTGAAAGACTTTGACTTGGACAAGGAGTGAGAGTGGTGAAGCAGCAGAAGTTGTTTCCCTTGTAGGAAGTGGAGTTGCAGATTGACCTCAACGAGCTGCAGCATGAGAAACGGTCTCTCATCGGGAATGGGCGGGGCAGGGAAGAGGGAGAGTCTGGCAGCCATGGCTGGGGCAGCCACTCCTCGCGACTCTGAGAGGCCCTCCCTCAGGCGCGCTTCTTCCTCCTTCTCATTCTACTCAAAACGGGTTTGCTCCCAGTCATATGCTTACTTCTTCCCGTACTTCCAGTCTTCAAAATAAAATTAAAGCTAGGCAATAAAATTTTTTACCAGGCATGGGAAGGCAGACTGAGCTGCGGAGGAGGCGACGGGCACGGGGACGGACTTTCCATCACGGTCTCCCCTTCTCTCCCGGCCAAGGCTGGCAGACTAAGCTGCGGACAAGACACATTCATCTAGACGCCTCAATCACATCGCTCTCTCTCTCTCTCTCTAAATCCTCGTGATATCCTTACCGATATTGAAAAGAATCCCAATTTATCACTATCATACATGGTATTTTCTGGTTCCTGTACAATGTTTTATGCCTCAAATTGTAGAGCGCGGTTGCCTGAAGAGCAATTTTTTAAAAAGTAAACATTGTGAGCCAGAATCTTGTTGTCCATCTCATGTCAATGAAGATCTCTGTCTATGTCTCCTAATACTCTTTCACAGATTTTACCCACTCGAGCCTCTCTCAGCCTTTCGTTCTCTTAGCCTACCTGTCAAGACTTCTCCACCATGGTTCCTGCTCCTTTCGTCCTCTTAGCCTACCACTCGCTCTGTCAATCCCGTTCTCTACAGTCATATATTTCCTCTGCTCTCAGTGCGTTTTTCCCCCTCTAATCGTTTTCAAGATAATTGCCCGCTTGTACTCCACCGTGATACACTCATGATATTACAGGTCTCAATGCCATGGAAGTTCAGGATGGAAATCGCCAATATTGTTATGCCATAAACACGTGCATTTCAACATTGCAGCATCAATGATATTTTGATTTGATGAAAATCATCTGCAATGCTTTAAAAAGTTAACATATCTACTCAAACGCGATGACTACCGAAGCCAAAGCTTTCTAAGGCTATCTAACGCAAGCAATCCGCAAGTAAAGCACCACACTGACTTTACTTGAGCATTCCTACTCCCATCAACTTGGCTCTAAATTGTAAGAAATTTAAGCCCAACTTCCTCGGACGGCAAAATAGGTCTCCGAGCCGAATAGTCATGTCTGAACTGGTACATCCCACCTAAATAATTCCTATATTTTCAAGTGTTCAGACAAGAATACAAAATCAACCATTTAATAAAAGTTTATCAACAATGAACATCGTGCAACCAAGAAAAACCAAAACCAGAATGTCATTTTTCAAGCGACAATCTCGAATCGGAGAGGGGCGAGGAGCTCGGGCTTGTTGTTCTTGGTCTTGACGATGTGAGCCTTGGCGGGGAGCTTAGGGACTCGCTTGAGAAGCTCCTTCGGAACGGGCTGGCCAGCCTCCTTCGCTGCGCGCTTGAGCTGGTCGTTCTTCTGAAAATTATCTTCTCATGACAGGTCTAATAAAATGGAATCAGTGTAGAGGTACTGAAAGAGAGGATAGTTTTAAAAGGAAAAAAATTTATTCACTACCCACATAATACTACCAAAAGCAAAATAACTAAAATTTATGAATGCCTGCCCTAAAAACGTGAGTATTAAAAAAAATACTACGATTAAAAAAATTCATCCTTGGACACCGAATTAAAACCCTAACCAGACAAACTAGGGCATTGTTAGATACACATTCAACAACAAAAAAAAATAGTGGAGGTAAAGCTAACCTTGACGCGGTCAAGGAAGTCTTTACGGCACGTCGACGGTTTGATGTGCTCGACTCTGAGGTTGATCCGCTTGGGGATCACACGGTGCCTAAAATTTTCATTTCGTGCTCGTGTGTGAACAGTCTCAAGGTATTTCATAGAGTTGTCTAAATAACGATCGACAATCAGGAGGCAAATTTCTTCCCGATCTTTAAAGGTCTCCGGGGAATAATTAACTTATGTTTTGTTCTATGTGTATAAGTTCGCATTGGCGTAAAACATGTATCCAGAACGTTTGTGCGATTTTCTTTCATTATATTCTGAGCAAAAGAAACGTGAAATCTGGCGGGTATTGAATTAGCTACGGTAGGTCAGAGCCGCCCTCCTTTTTCACATGCTCTCTCGACAGCCAACTTTTTGAGCGCGCGCATTCAAAGTGGTCTTCTAGCGCTACTGTACAATTATTCGCCAGTTACTTCCTTTAAAAAAAATGGAAAGATAAGCACAGCAGGTTTTAAAACGACAGTAACCAGATGTCAATCTAAAAAAACAGGTCTCCGAAGCGAAATGCAATATGTGCTAACCTGACACGCTTGTTGACGATGACTCCGACGGCGTGCTTCGTGACATTGAAGACACGGCCGGTCTTGCCGTGGTAGGCCTTGAAGGGCATGCCCTTTTGGAAGGCTCCGTTGCCCTTGATGTCCACGATGTCTCCGCGGTGGTAGACGCGGTAGAAGGTGGACAGGGACTCGACTCCGTGCTTGCGGAAGTCACGGGCGAACATGTAGCGCGTTCCGCGCCTCACTCCCTTCGGATTCACCATCTTTTGATGATGTCTTGGTTCCCCTGCAAAACTGTCAGTTTATACTTTAATCACGGCACGCGACAAAAAAGCAGACACAACGTGAAATGAATTAGAGTGATTCTGCTTGACTGACCAGCCTACTCACGAAATATTAGCAGAGCATCGAACTATTAAATCCCCGAACCGACTAAAAAAAAATTCAAACTATATCAAACTATACAAGACCTGCATCCAGCTTATCTGCGTAATGGAAACGTGCGTTCGCAATGTTAGGTAAGCAAAAAGCTATATTTAATGGCGATCGTCGTAGGACATTTGCAAAATTAAATAGAATACTGTATTCATTTTCTTCACCGTTCATGCAGCTCAAGAGAAAAAAATCCGTCTTCTCATGTAAAAATTTCCTAGTTCGTCGAGGACTTTCAGTTTAACTAAATGAGTCAATTTTAGTAATCCAGTCCTTGAGATGGCAGGCATTGGTTCCCTTGCGTACAACTTCGTGACGCGTCGCTTCTCAACTCTTCTGCTTGCGTCGACCTTCGGAGCCTTCACTTTCAACTACACTCTCAATGGTATCACCGACTGCTACTGGGACACGGTCCGTAGTGATTTCCTTATTGGTGTCATGGACCGAATTGGGAATTTTTTCAGATTATGTAGTCCTATCCCTCATGTTTTCGACCTGGATATTTTAGCTATCGTACCGCTCATGCTTTTCGGACAATTTATCTTTGTTTCTTCCCCGAGCACTGAGAGATCTGCATTTTATCAGGATAATTGACATATATTGCGATTAGTTCAAACAAAATATTATTGAGCATTCAAATCTTTTTATTCGACTACTAATATTAAAAAAAAATATTTTCCAGGTGAACAAAGGAAAGCAATGGAAGGAGATCAAGGAGAAGCTTTAAGAGGTGGTCGATTACCAGTAGAGATAACTTCTTTATCGAACGATGCAGAATAAACTAGATTCAGTTTCTGTGTTACTTTGTGTGGTCAAGGAAGTAAGCGATTATTTAAGTCGCGTACATTATTTGACTCGTCCATTTGCTTAATTAATGACTATCATGCGTACTCGCCACCTCTTTTTATGATGTCTAATGCTGGAGAAGAGTGGTAAACGAGGGAAGGGGGGCGGGGGAGGGGCGGGTGTTCTCTTGATGTGCTTGAAGTAGTGCTCCCCAATGCGGCCATGCTCGACGAAGTGGGAGTCGCTGTTCATGAGCTGGCGAGTCACTGCGTCCACTCCGAATGTCTGCAAGAAACGACTGGCATTCAGTATGGAATCGCGAAATACCTTGAAGACAATCTCGCGGCGCTCGCTGGCGTTAGCCTGGTAGGCATCGAGAATCTGCAAGGATAGGTGGTGTTTTTGAAGCTGGAAGGATTAGATGAAAGAAAAGAGGCCTCGTCGACAGGCAGCTCGAAGTGGAGGGCGGAAGCACAGATGATCGGAGCTGTCACCCACGCGTACTCCAAGTTTTCCGATACCTTGAAAGACTCGGAGTTTCTTTCTTCCTCCAGACTGTTTCTTGACAATGGTTGCCCTGCATCCAAACCTTTGGTAGGTCTTCAAGAATTGCGTTAAGTTTCTCGTGAAACTGAAACCATTCATTATGCAATTTTCCTTTGTTCATTAAATTTGAAACCTTATTGCATTGCTTGTAGATGTAGTAAAGGAGAACGTGAGGGAGGGTGACGATGATGAGAGTGAGGACAATTCCCGTTGCATTAAGTGGGAGCAGATAAGAGAATATCTCCATTCTGAAGTTGAAGTAACATTGGCTTTAGGTTAAGCTGAAGAGATAGATGAGGGTGGTTAAATAATTTGTAATAATTGGACGGAAACCTGTTTGCTTCCAAGGAATGCAACCGTCTCCGTGAGGTAAATTGTGCTACGAATGAGAGCGGTATTATGTTTCCCACTCATGTAGCAATTGTTTTGCAAAAAAAAAAGTTGTTAAGTTCAGTGAAATTAGCCTGCTCGCTTACTAAATAATAAATTTAGCTTTGTTCTGAATAATTAGGCTGCTCTACCGCCATCGCTATTTCCTCTATGTAAACACTTCCTCTTGCCCTTTTCTCTCAGGTCATCTACTGCGTCTTTCTTCTTCTCTGTCTCCTCTGTGCTCGGCTGGTAAAGTATTCTTATAATAGCCTCTTTCTTCTCCTTTCCTTCCCGAGCCTTCGCTCCCTCCCTCAACCAATATACTGTTTGAGCTTTCTGTCTCTCTCCTACTCTATCCTCGCTCGCGCACCACTCTGTACCATTCACTGCCATTTCTTTGCTTTACCTTTCCTTTCCGTTGAGTCTCTGTTTCCTCGTAGAGAGGAAGAGAGAGTAGACTTGATCAACTATCAGGTCACTCAATTCTTCCATTTTCTGGCTAATATAATATTTTCCACTTCCTGGCCGACATAACTAGTAGACTTTAACCATGCTGTATGTATCTGAAATGTAGTTAGTTCAGGGTAACGTTTCCTTTCTTTGTTGCCTTCTTTTGCTTCTCATGCTCATCTACGAAGAAGCTTCTCGTGGTATTCAATTAGGGTGGTTTTGACTTCTCTTGTTCTCTCTCTCTCTCTCTTCTCGTCTTTCCTACTTTTTCGGCCGTTTGACTATATGGCTGTGCCCACTTTGGACAATCTCCTTTCTCTGTCTGCTGTTCTTTCTCAATCCGATAGTACACGTCAGCATTACGGGAAATGTAGAGGCGACAATCACTGCCCCTCTCTCGGTAATGCTGTCTTCTAATTCGTCATTGTCTGTTTTCTTGGAAGTCAAGTGTTCGAGTGGTGACAAGTTATCCGTACATCCACGTTCTGCTAACCGACGGAGTCGTGATTGCATCCGCGTTTTTTGCCAGGAATGCTGATGATTGTTGAAACCAACTACTTTTCTTCAGACCAACTTCTGAGACTGATGAGACCGCTTTCTGTTCTTCTTTTCTTCGCAGTCGTCACGAGTTTTGCCCTCGCTGGCAAGGTTATGTTTAGATTTATTCAGATTAAGTCATATATTGTTGTATGTGATTCAATGCAAAGGTTGTTAAGTTTTCGGCGATATTTTTTGATCTGGTTAATTTGTTCCTCTTTTAAGGATGAACTGAGTTACGAGCAAGAGGAAGGCGTAGTCGTTTTGACTTACCAGAATTTCGATGATTTCCTTAAGAAGAACCCGACTGTTCTCGTGGAGTTCTACGCTCCTTGGTATCTCTCCACTCGTATACGGAACTGTTTGTATGTGATGTCCTTTGCAGGTGCGGCCACTGCAAGAATCTCGCTCCCGAGTATGAAAAGGCAGCTGCTAAAGCAGGCATTCCCCTCGCCAAGGTAATTACCTGATTTGGAAAAGTAAATAGTAAGGGTTTCACGTTTTACAAGAGAAATGCTGTTTTGACTTTCACTGGTTCAATACGGCAAAGATGGTGTTGCTTTGAGGTCGATGCAACGGTAGAGACAGAACTGGGCAAGAGATTCGAGATCCAAGGGTACCCAACTCTTAAGTTCTGGAAGGACGGAGAGGGGCCTGTGGAATATGATGGAGGAAGAGATGAACAAGGTTTACAAATTAAATGAGCTGCCTAGTGGAAATAGCAAGCTGAGCATCTACATTAAGTATCTTTTTGTTTATTTTTTTAGTATACTTTGTTATATTGTTTTACAGGCATCCTTGCTTGGATCCTACCACGAGTTGACCCGAACTACAAGCCACCGCCAGAGGAGGTCTTTCTCCTCCTCCTTCTTTTCTCTCTCTCTCTTCTCTTTCTCTCTGTCTATTTCCCTCTTTTTCTCTCCCTCTCTTTATCTCTCCCCTTCTCTCTCCCCTGTCTCTCCACCCTCCCTCTCCTCTCTTTCTCCTCTCTCTCTCCTCTCTGTCTCTCTGTCTCGTTCCCTCCCTTTCTCTCCCTCTCTTTATCTCTCTCTCTCTCTCTCTCTCTCTCTCTCTCTCTCTTCTATCCATCCTCTTTCTCTCCTCTCTTTCTCTCTCCTCTCTCTCTCTCTCTCTCTCTCTCTCTTTATCTCTCTGTCAAGCCTGTTTTTTTTCTACTTTCTAGTATTGCTTGATTCCTTTAGTTAGTTTCTGTAATTGTTTCCCTACCCCTTTACTCTGTTCTTCATTAACTCCTCTCTACAGGTGGTTGCTCTGACCCACGAAGTCTTCGACAACTTCATTTCTGAGAATGAACTCGTCCTGGTTGAATTCTACGCTCCTTGGTTTGTTCTGATCATGGTTATTCTACTGCGACTGATCGGATGTCTTTTGAAGGTGCGGCCACTGCAAGAAACTTGCACCGGAACTGGAAAAGGCAGCCCAGCGGCTGAAGGTAACAGGAAGGGATCTGCTTTGAGGGAGATGAATGCTCCGTTCAGGCAAAAGACTCAAAGATCCGCCTGGCGAAGGTAGATGCGACTTTGGAAAAGAAGCTGGGCGAGCAATTCAGCATCTCCGGTTATCCCACTCTCAAGATCTTCCGCAACGGAAAGCGATTCGACTACAATGGACCACGAGAAGCAAATGGTTAGGAATGTAAATGGGAAGAAAGAGAAGTCTATTCTTCTCTCAGGCATCGTGACATACATGGAGGAGCAGGCTCAGCCGGCGGCTAGAAAACTCACTGCACTCAAGGAGGTCCACCTCTTTCTCTTGGCTTTAGCAGCAAGTCGCATGGGTTCAATCTAGAAAAATAAGTTGTAGAGACTTTTTTTGCTCTTAAAATTTTTTATGTACAGTTACCAGATTAAAAAAGGAAAAGACGATTTGACACACCCACCCTGATTTTGGGCCTCCTCAAAGCCTACCCCACCATGTTTGTGAGTAACATTTTGGCAGAAGCAGCTATCCCACCCTGGTTTCCGTGCCCAATACCTCCCAACCCTAGTCTTCTGTATCCGCGGCAGTAGTTTTTATTCCCTGGTGCCGAGATGTTGTGAGTAGTACGATCTCGCAGGTGGAACGATTCATGGATAAGGAGGACATTACTATTGTCGGCTTCTTTGCCACTGAAGATGGCGGCACTTTCGAGGCCTTCTCCGACGCTGCAGAAATGCTTCGAGAGGTTCTCCGTTTCTCGCAGAACTTGTTATTTCCACCATAACGTACCCTACGGTCATCTTTTTGTATTTAAGCAAAAAGAAATCAAATTTACTTCGAGGCGATTCATTATAGCGCATGAAACAAACTTGGTTTAATTGTGAGAAAAAAACTCATCTGCTCTATCCTTCCTTGTCTCTCTGCTGCCTCTACTCTCTCTCTCTCTCTCTTTCTCTCTCTTTCTTTCTCTCTCTTTCTTTCTCTCTCTCTCTCTCTCTTTCTCTCTCTCTCTCTCTTTCTCTCTCTCTCTCTCTTTCTCTCTCTCTCTGTCTCTCTCTCTCTCACATGCATACACACACAGACACACATGCATACATGCTATAAATGATTCTCAGGAGTTCAAAAACTTCGGCTACACTTCGGACCCTTCAACCTTCAAGAAGTACGATGTGAAGCCAGGCGACATTCTCATCTTCTATCCTTCTCTCTTCCACTCCAAATTCGAGCCTAAGAGCAGAACATATAATAAGGTTGTTTCATGTGTATTTTTATTGTATGTGAGAAAGTTATGGTCCTCTATATTCTCTATAACGGAGATTCAGAAATCAAGGTCCGTTGCCAAGAAAAGAAGATAGATGTAGCAAAGAGGGGAAAGGGAGCTAGGAAGAGGAGAGTTGAGAAGAGCGGATGAGGAGTACTCTTAATGTTAAGGCCGGCGGAACTGCGGAGGATCTCGTGAGTTTCATCCGTGACCACTGCACTCCTCTTGTTGGCAAAATGACTAGAGCTAATGCTGCCAATAGGTCAGTTCGACGCATTGCGTGGGAGATGAAAGTTCGTCCCTTTTCAGATACGGGAAGAAGCCGTTAGTGGTTGTGTATTACAACGCGGACTTCTCCATCCAGTACCGAGAGGGCTCCGAATTCTGGCGCCAGAAAGTGCTCGCCATCGCCAACAAAGTTCGTTGTTGTGGCCTGGACGATGAATTCGAGTTGGAGAAGAAGTGAATGATTTGCAGTATGCAAAGGACAAGTACCGTTTCGCCGTGGCGAATGAAGAGGAATTCAGCAACGAACTCGCTCAACTCGGACTCGGTTCGTGTTCTTCTGTTCTTCTGCGAAGTGGCTAGCTGCTTTGCAGGAGATTCTGGCTTGGAACACAATGTCGTTGTCTTCGGCGCCGATGGCAAAAAGTACCCGATGTCCCCTGAGGATTTCGACGGCGAACTCGATGAGAACCTCGAGGGATTCATGAAGAAGATCAGCTCAGGTTATCCAGTCATTCATTTGGAGTATTGGCAAAAAGAGAAGAATTCCTTTACTCCTTTTGCAACTTGCAGGTAAAGCAAAGCCATTTGTGAAGTCTGCGCCATTGCCGAAGGATGACAAGGGTCCAGTGAAGACTCTCGTTGCTTCCAATTTTGCTAAGGTTGAAAAACAGTTTATTATTTGCAAGCCGAGATGAGTTGTTTCTTGCAGATCGCTCTGGACGAGTCGAAGGATGTCCTGATTGAGTTCTACGCCCCGTGGTGCGGACACTGCAAGGTCAGCTGAGTTCCCACATAGACCTTCTTCTCGCTCTCTTTAAGAATAACTGTTCTTTTCGAATGTCCTTGATATGCCGTGGGAGTTTGTGTTAAGTCGTTCGAGCCGAAGTACAAGCAGCTGGCGGCCTCCCTTCTCAAGGCTGAGCCCAATCTCATCCTTGCCAAGTTCGACGCCACTTCCAACGACGCCCCTGAGAATTTCAATGTGGAAGGGTTCCCTACCATTTACTTTGCTCCAGCCGGCAAGAAGAAGTCTCCGGTCAAGGTCAGCCTGCATCAGAAAAAGTAGCGAGCGGAGTATTCCGTCTTACTCTTCGTGGTTGACGAGGAAGACTGTGGTCCATTTCAGTATTCTGGAAACCGTGACTTGGACGATCTGAAGAAGTTCATGAGAGAGAACGCGGGCAAGTCCTTCCAGAAGAAGGACGAGTTGTAAGGTCTTTGTCTTCATTCAGCCACTTGTTTCTCCCTTTCAGTTTGGGTGTTTTTTACTCCCTTGAAATCACTACATCACAATTCATATCTTTTATTTTTTACAGTTGTTGTTCTCTGAGATCACTTCAATAATTAAGATTCTTTTCTGCATGAAAATGAGCTGTAATTTTCAGCAGTATATTGCGAGTAATTTATTTTCCAGATTGTGATTTGTGAAGTCTTGGAAGTCTTTTATTTGTTATTACGTGTACCCAGTGATACAGTCTTGAGCCTTGTTGTTGCTTATACTTATTACTGCCGCACATTTTGCCTCAAGAAAGATAAGCAGATTACATTGTCTTTTGAAAATAGCTCAGCGTGATTGGACTTCTCTCATTTCTCATCCGTTTAAAAAAAAACCTTCTTATAAGAGACGTGCAAATTTTGGATGGAAGCAATGGATTACATATAAAAGTGTTTATTAACTATTGCGTGTACACACATGAAAGGGATATAAATACGATTTTCTCTCTGGCCTCTCCTTTAGTTGGTTGAAATGAATTCTTTGTGGAGTGGTTCTCATCGTGACAGACCAGAGCACATCCACAATAGCTTCCATTCTCTCTCTCTCTCTCTCTCTCTCTCCCTCTCTCTCTCCACCATCTCTCACTCTCGTCTAATCGCTGTCTATCGCTGTCTATGTATTCTGTCTTTCAATCTCTCCTTCTCGATACCTTCAGAAGCTTCTTTCTCCCTCTCCATCTCTGGTTTTCTCGTTCATTTGCTGCCCCATACAAACAAAAATCCTGTAAATGTTTTCCGAGGTCTTTGAATTGTCTGCTGAACTGTCGATCGAGAGATGAAAGGCGAGAGAGAAAGAGAGAGAGAGAGAGAGAAGAGAGAGAGGGAGAGAGAAAGAGAGATAGTTGTCAAATACAGATTATAATGGGTGAGAGATGATGGAAGAAAGAGATGCGATGTAATAGGTGGGGCTTTCGAGGGATTTCAGAGAGCCGCTTCTGGCCAGAGACTCCGCCCTAGAGTGGACACTTGACATCCTTTATCTAGCCTCCGATCCAGAGACATTGATCTCCCTGTCCAAGATGGTCTGATAGCTTCTTGATCTCTTCCATTGCTCTTTCCTTATGTTGAATTGAGAAGATGAAGATGGCATCAACGGCAGCCGTTCTCCGTCAGAATATCACTCAGGACTGGACAGCCGAGACATGGGACTGGCCACTCCAGAACAACGAGGGATTCGTCAAGGTCTGGTTTCTGTGTAGTATTCTGAGGGGTACGATATTCTGCGTAAGCTGGTGTGCATTTCCCGAGTACTAGACAATTTTCCCAATTCCTTTTAGGTAAACAACACGAAGGAAAAGTTCGAAGTGAGCTTTGATGTTAAATTCTTCTCTCCAAATGAAATCGAGGTAGGCAACGTTCTTTTTCAGAAGAGGCAGGCGAAAGAAAATGAATAAGATGGAAAAGGGAGAAGCGGTGTTGCATTTAGAAATGAAGGTGAAACCCAAGTTGGTTTCCAGGTCAAGGTGTCTGGCCAGGAGCTTCTCATCAATTGTCGCCACGAGATCAGAGCAGGGCCGCATGGAAGCATCACTCGCGATATTCACCGGCTAGTCGAGAGAGAAGGAGAGGGCCAGAGAAAAGGAGAAAGCTAGAGAAAATGGGAAAGAGAGAGCAGGGCGAAATATAAAAGAGAAAGCGAGAGAGAAAGAATCAAATTCCAGTGAGAGATTTATTATCTCCATAGATATTGCTGGGATAAAATATATTGTGCGGTTGCGTGGAAAGGACGATTCTGTATTTCCTGTCAGAGCGTACAAACTTCCGTCTGACGTGGATGCTTCCACTCTCCAGTCTCATCTCAACAACCGCGGAATTCTCAACATCACAGCGGCCAAGAAATACTAATCTGCACTTTTGTCCACCGTGAGACCATTTGGTCTTAGTCTTTGAGTTCTCAGAGGACCACTCCGACCGAGTTCTTCGTAGTCGCCATGATCCCAGTCTAGAGACATCTGTTACAAATACTCGTAGTCTCATTTTTCCTCACTAGTTTTCTCTGGATTTCTATCTGCCAGCCACCAGTATCCATCTCTCTTCACACACACACTCTGATTCTCCCTTTCCCCCTTTCTCTGTCTCTGTCTCTCTCCCTCTCTCACCCTCTCTCTCTCTCTCTACCGTCCTCCCACTCTCTCTCTCTCTCTCTCTCTCTCTCTCTCTCTCTCTACAACTGTCCATCTGCACGGAGTGCCATCCACTTCCTACACATGTTGTGTATTTAACTTAGCGGATGACCACTCGCCCGCTTCTTCTTAGTCTAGAACAGCGAAAACATTTCTCCTTCACTCCTCTCTTTCTCATCTCTCGGAATTTTCTTGTCTTTCTTTCTCTTTTCCTTTCGACGTTTCCTCTACACGCTCTTTAAAATTTTCTGAAGAATATGCGCATATTTATTCTTTAATTATTTGAATAAAGATATTTTTCTAGATATCTTGAGCAGTTAAACATGACAGAGAAATACAAATAACATTTTTTCATTTAGTTTTACTTCCAAGTTTTACTCAGAATGATTGTGACAGTTTAAGAAGATTCTAATGTATACTAAGAAACAATCCATTTGAGAAGGATGAGGCAATCTTCGAGGTTAGCCAAAGGAGTAGATAGACGCCATTTTTCACCCATTCGTGGAGTTGTTCTCTCCCCTTCTCATTCTCTATTTTTCTCTCTCCCTCTCAACCCATTTCTCTCTCTCTTTCTCCTTCTCTCTCTCTCTCTCTCTCTCTCTCTCTCTCTCTCTCTCTATCTCTCTCTCTCTCTCTCTCTCTCTCTCTCTCATTCTCTGTCTATCTCTCTTTCTCTTTCTTTCTGTTTCTTTATCTTTCATTCTCTTTCTCTCTCTTCCTCTTTCTTTCTCTCTTTCTCTCCTCTCCCCTCTCTCTCCATCTCACAAGCATAGCGAGTGTGTCTAAGGGTATAGTGTTCACGGCGGATGCTCGCTCCTCCGCGTGTGTGGGCGGGGCCTTGACCGGCTATTTCTTCCACGAGGCTCTCCAGGACAATGACATCCATCAGATGAGCTATGATTACATCACTCATTCCCCTGCATTATTCCTAGCCCTCTCGACCTTGAGTGGTTGGTTTTTTTGTTGTTGCTAGTTTAAGTTTAAGCACTTGAGATGCATCTAAATGTTAGAAAAGCAGTGCAAAAGTATTATACATGTGCTTCTAAAATGGCCAGGTTCTTTGACTGCTTCGGACACGAACTCTTCCCTAATGGACTTTCAATGGACACGAGAAAATGCAGGATTCGCTTTTAATTCGACCTTGCGGAAAGGAGAAAGACAAATGATCTCCACCCAACTGGAAGAGCAGGACCGATAAAACATTTCAAATTTGAAAAGTATGTATGTGTATATAACCTCTCTCAAGTTCATTGTCTCGATTTTCTCTATTGCCCGTATCTCTTGTTGAAAATTGGGTGCTAATCACACCTGTTATTTCAGCTTACACCGGGCGCATCGACAGAGACATTTTCTACCGTATTCAAACGACAAATGTAAATTTCTGGCTAAATACTGAGTTTCATAAAGCGGGACCACCTCTAATCGATGTTTTAGGCCAAACTTGATCATATGGGAAAATAAACGAAGAAGTAATTTTTCGTCGGATGCTTCCTTAAGCCAATGATTTGATCTACACTTTATAGGATTCGTGTGGAATACAGTGATGGACTGGTCGAAGGGCGACCGGAATCGTGCTCGCCCTCTTCCTCCGCTCCCTCGGGTTGAGGACAAGCTGACCTCAGATAGAAGGAGGCAGGGGAGACGGTCGAAGCGGCCGACCAGGCCAAGGCATTCGCAGGGTCCTTTCATTCCACATCTACCTTTTTATTTTATTATATATTTCATTAATTGGTTATATACATTTTATCTTTATGTTCGTCGTCATCAGAGATGCACGCGGCCCGGGCCGGCCCAAATTTCCAAGGTCCTCTAGGGCCGGGACGGCCTTGAACCCGATTTGGATTTGCAAGCTAACATGCTTATGACAGAGCAAATTCTTGAGAGAGAGAGAGAGAGAGAGAGAGAGAGAGAGAAAGAGAGAGAGAGAGAAAGAGAGAGAGAGAGAGAGAGAGAAAGAGAGAGAGAGAGAGAGAGAGAGAGAGAGAGAGAGAGAGAGAGAGAGAGGATTTGCAAGCTAACATGCTTATGACAGAGCAAATTCTTGAGAGAGAGAGAGAGAGAGAGAAAACGATATTTCAAACTTGGTCGATTTTTGCTCAGAAGCAATTGTAGACATTGAACGGCAAATGTTGTGGGGCATTTTCACCATCAGCTTATTAGCAGTATCTTTATTTCGTTGTAAATCACAGAGGCAGTGAATAGCACAAGAAATGGTTGGTTAACTAAAAGTAAAGCTTGACAGTCTAAAACATGAATAGAAGTAATATCAAATTCATTGCTATTTATCACAATTGAACAACATGATGTGATATAAGATCAGTATAAAACAAGAATTATGAATGAGATGTCACAGGAACTGTAAGAAGGTGTGAAAGCAGAATACATATGATGCCACGATGTTAGGTCCAATGGCATAAGAATGTATCTTTTTTTTTGTCCAATGATTTTCCATTGTTTTTTGTCATGGTTGAAAATATGGATCAAAGATCGCGGAACCGATACGAGATAGCGAAGATACAGAATAGAGAATGAAGAAATGCCCTCAGCCTGAGCACATGAGGCACCCCTCGTCCTCTCCACTCCCCCCTCGGCGAGTGCTTCCCCCTTCTTCCTTCTCTCGTTCTGCCGCACGTTCCTGACATCAAATATCTATTTTGTACAGGGAACAAAAGCCACTGAGGAGGACCCAGAAAATTTGAATGGGGAATGAGGTATTTGGCCCGGAAGCCAGTTTGCTGTTTCTGCGTAAATATTATTCAAAAACAAGGTGGGGTAGGGCTTCGGGGAGGCCCAATATCAGGGTGGGTCTGTAAAATCGACAGTACTTTTTCCCCCTGAGTTTGTCGTCTGATTTAAACTTCATTTTCAAGAAATCTCATAAAGTTTTCATACTATGGGCGAGAAGAATAAGCATATTTTTAGCATCAGTAAAGAAATCCCAGATTCCAAACCAGCATAGAAGCCTTGTCCACCGTGAACTGGACAGCGCTGACGGCAGGCTTCGTGCGCAGGTAGTACATCCCAGTCTTCAGGCCCTGAACATCTCAACCGTGCTGTGCTTGCAACCGAGAAGGGCACGAGACTAACCAGTTTCCATCCGTAGAAGTGCATGGAAGTGATGTTCGAGTAGCTTGGCTTCGCAATGTGAACGTTCAGGGACTGTGACTGGTCAATGTACGCACCACTGCAAAGAATAAAACAGAGAGAGAGAGAGCGAGGCAGGCAGTAAGAGAGAAGGGGAGAGAGAGAGAGGCAGGGAGAGAGAGAACGAAAGCTTGAGAGAGATATAAATTAAATGAGAAGAGTAACCGGTCAGCTGCCATCTGGAGAATGTCCTTCTGCGGCAGCTCCCAAACTGTCTTGTACAGCGCCTTCAGTTCCGGCGAAATTCTCTATAGTAATTCTCTATAGAAATGAAGCAAATGATTGTAATCATGAAGAAAAGAATAGTTTGGAAAATTACGTCAATGTTTTGAACGCTGCCGTTGTTGGCAATGATCTCGTTCTTCATGTCCTCATCCCAAAGCCCAGCATCCACGAGATCCTTCAGCAGATGCTGGTTCACAATCTTGAAGTCGCCTGCAGTCATCACCAAGGAGTCTTTCAACGTTCACAATCAACTCCCGAATTCCCTTCTCTCAGTCTAACCAGAGAGGACTCTCCTCGAGTAGATGTTATTGGTGTACGGCTCGATGCTCTCGTTGTTGCCGAGGATCTGCGCAGTCGAGGCAGTTGGCATCGGGGCGAGGAGGAGAGAATTACGCACGCCGTGTCTCAAGTAGTTCAGATTCTTCAGAGAATAACGCTCAAGATGACATGACCAACTTGGCAATCTTGGCCCGTAGAGATGGCCAGTCGCACTGGTCAGTGGGGGTTCGATTCCACATGTCGAACTGCAGTTCTCCCCTGGACACCGGACTTCCTACGTATGTCTCGTACGGCCCGAATTCTTCCGCCAACACACAACTCGCCTCGAGGGACGCGTGGTAGATCGTCTCGAAGATACGGATATTCAAGTCACGAGCTTGTGGAGAAGTGAATGGGAAGCGCATGAGCATGAAAGTGTCCGCCAGTCCCTGAAGGTTCGTCTTTCCCTTTTCTATGCCTCATGCCATCAAATACCTGGACTCCGAGGCCGATTGGCCGATGACGTTTGTTAGAGAGCTCGGCTTCAGGAATTGGATAGTAGTTCAGGTCGATAATCTTGTTCAGATTACGCGTCAACACTTTCGACACCTCAATGACAGATGAAAAAGGAATTTGCTTGAAAAAAGAAATTAATATTAAGATCCAAACTAGTCTAAATCTTCTGAGAAATGCAATCCTATTTCAGGAAATGTTCAGAATCAGACAGAAAACTCAGGAATGAAAAACCTGATGGAGTTTCTGGAAGTCGAATTCTCTCTCTGGGGAAACGAAGCGGGGAAGGCCGATCGAGGCGAGGTTACACACAGCAACCTATCACAGTCTTCTTATACAAACAATCAATAAGAAAGACAAGCAGACTTCGTCGGGAGATGAATACTCGACGATCTCCGTGCAGAGATTGCTGCACTTGATCGTGCCCAGGTTCTGCTGGTTGCTCTTCCCGTTGCACGCATCCTGAATTGCACTCATTTAGTACGGCCATCTTGATGCTTCCATGAACCTTGTAGAGCATGTAAGGCAGCCCCGTCTCGATCTGCGAGGAGACAATCTGCTGCCACACCTCACGCGCCTTCACTTGCTTACGGTATCGACCCTCTTTCTCGTACCTTCAAAGCGAAATACCAATACTTTCATAGGAGTATTTTTGTCCAATTCTGCGTGGGGTCTGGCTCTAAAAATCGTGGTGAGTATCGGAATAGACGGTGCCTTTTTAACTATGATCATAACAGTGCTAACTTGACATAGAGCTGTTCGAATTCTTTGCCCCAGCAGTCGGCGAGTCCGGGACTCTCCTTGGGACACATGAGGGACCAATGAGCATCCGTCTCTACTCTTATCATGAAGAGATCCGGCACCCATAGAGCAAGGAAGAGATCGCGGGCTCTCTCCTCTTCTGGGCCCGAGTTCAGACGAAGACGGAGGAATCTAAACGGGACAGAATGAGAATAGACTGGGAGAGAAAGACCCGTCTTACTCGAAGATATCAGCATGCCACGGCTCGAGGTACATGGCAAAAGCACCGGGTCGCTTGTTCCCTCCTTGGTCCACGTAGCGTGCCGTGTTGTTGTATACTCGTAGCATTGGAACCAAACCATTCGATGTCCCGTTCGTCTATAGCAAACACTCACATCGACCAACGCCTCCGCATGCAATTATTAATATAAAATTAGCAGCAAACAAAATTCACGCAGCCCTAAAAGAATATTCATTTTTGAAAGCTTTGTGAACTACAGTAGAGAGGGAGACGAGAGAGAGAGAGAGAGAGAGAGAGAGAGAGAGAGAGAGAAACCACCATATGTGGCTAATAAAATGCGTACAAAACAGGCTTAGAAAGTTATATTTAAAATCCGCATTGAGAGGTCCATCAAACTCGGACAAAACATTCGCCGCATTCAATAATGATTGCACCCAGGGATGGCCAAAGCGGGCCTAGGCCCGGCCCGGCCCGTTGTTAATTTGGCGGGCCCGGGCCGAGATTTTGAAGATAGGGCCCGGCCCGCAAGGAAGGCGGGCCGGCCCGGGCCTTGTTTTGGCCATCCTTGATTGTATCACAGAAATGCGCAATGGCATACCCCATTTATGAGGCTGCCAGTCGCCCGAATGCAGTGGATGTTCACGCCAATCCCACCAGCAGACTTCGAGATCAGCGCACATCTCTTGAGAGTCTCGAAAATTCCATCGATCGAGTCATCCGACATTGTCAGCAGGAAGCACGATGACATCTGCGGCCTGCAAGAAGAGAGATGAAGGGAAGGGGAGACAAGAACTGGCCTGCAAGTGCCAGCATTGAAGAGAAAGGGAGACAAAGACTGGCCTGCAAGTGCCAGCATTGAAGAGAGTGGGAGAGGCGTGGGTGAAGAAGCGTTCACTCAGAAGATCGTAAGTCTCAACGGCCGCGTCGATGTCGTGCATGTGAATGCCCACAGCCACGCGCATCAGGAGATGCTGAGGCCGCTCCACCACCTTCGAGTATCGAAGTTCACTAATGGATTGCTGTTCACTTCCAAGCAGAAGAACAACCTCCTTGTCGATCTTGAGCAAATATGATCGCTCGAGAGTTTTGAAGCCGAAGTAAGTGTACGAGAAGTCACGATCGTAAATTATAGCCGAGTTAAGTCTCTGCAATAAAAAAAAGTAGTAAATGAATTAAACAAGATCCAGCGATATAACCAACATCCTTATTCTCCATGATAATGGAGTGGACTTCCTTAGAGATCATTGGACAATGCTCTCCAGTCTTCGGATTGCGATATTCGTAAAGTTGAGTCATTACCTCTGAGAACACCTACAAGAACTTTAATACATATATCGCACAAAATAATATCAACCTTTTTCTATGTTTAAATCCCTGAGACATGAAATAGGATTAATGAAAAGGAATTAAACCTTCTTGGTTTTCTTGTGAAGATTGGAAATAGCAATGCGAGCAGCAAGAATGGCATAATCAGGGTGGACAGTGGTCATAGCAGCGGCCGTCTCGGCGGCCAGGTTATCCAGCTCAGATGTGGGCACTCCCTTGTACAGACCAGCGATCACCTTCAGCGTCACAGGAACCTTAATCAATCAAGGAATTTTCCCAGTGGACTGGTCTTAACAAAATATGACATTCAACAAAACGCAAAAATTTGAGCAGAGATAAGCAGATGAGCCAACCGCTTCGACGAGATAGTTGAGACCATAAGAGAGCTTCTCGATGCGCGATGTGATTTTGTCGAATTTCATGTTTTCCTTTCGCCCGTCTGAAACCATAAACAGGAAAGATGTACGAATCTAACATTCATTTTTGATTACAACGTCATTAAAACAAGTAACAGTAATTTTTCCGGAAAAAGATGTTGGCTCAGAACGAGCTGTAAATCTCGCTAAGGGGATTATTTTAGCCCCTTTAGCGAGATCTACAACGCGATCTGAGCCAATTTTTTTATTACTGTACGTTGTTTTAATAAACAAACAAATAAAAATGAACGTTAGATTCATGTTCCCCTTCTCAAACACCCTTGGGCTAAGTTTTAGCAAAAAAAAATATTCGAAATTTTTTGAGGCCGTGGGGTAATGATAGTCGAAGAGTGCCGAAGTCGATATATGAATAATGATGGAAAAAAGAAATGATGTGCTAACCTCTCTTCATAACAAACATGCTCGAAGCTCGTTCCGCCACCGATGACATCTTCCTCAACAAATATCGTTGCACCACTCAATGCAATGAACAATGGCCGAAATTTGAATATGAGAAAGGGATATAACAGGAGCCTCGTGTTAAAACAATTCTTTGTCGAAAACATGCGAACAAAAGTATCTGAACACGAGGGTCAAAACGGCGGGGATTGCGCGACCAATGGACGCAAATCACCGAATTTGAATTCACTTCTTTCCCTCCAATTACGGTATGGCGGGATACGCCACAAACTACAAGTGCTCTAGCGCGAAAATGGAGTTTCCGAGTCATTCAAAATCCAATTTTTTTTCTAGGCAAACCAACACTATCAAAACCCCTTTTTTAAAACTGTACTCACACATGGGCATTCCTTCACCAGTCGGACAATCTTTCCATAGACGTGTTCTTCCACATCTGCTACTCATTTCACTGCTACCCAAAACGTACTTATTTCGGTGTTTGACCTGGTTGTATCTACATCATTGGAAGTTCTTTATAGCATTTATAAGAGAATTTATAACATGTATTCTCACTGAAAGACTCAGGTTTAACGATGCAATACCATTGGTGGAACCTAGCACTTCACAAGCGGTAATTAAAGAAAGAAAAATAATTAGAATAGCCTATTCTACGGCAGAGAAGAAAAGCACGAGACCGAAAGACAACCAGCTGAATAGCAGATTCTTGTGGATAGAGCATTCAAAATCAGTAAAACAAGATAAGTCAATTGCAAGTTGAATTCGTAAAAGCCGATAATGAGCGCGTTCATGTCACTGAGAGAGGAAATAAAGATCTCTCAGAGATCAAATCTTGTCAAGCTTTTCTCAAATGAGAAAGAGGTAGTGGCGAGGGTGCAAAGTGCTAGTCAATTGCCTCATGAGGCCAGTGATGGAGTGTAGATACAGCGACGAGTTTCAGTGGTACCGTATACCTTTCATCCTCGTCGTGGGTTGAGACGCTGATCCTGTCTTCTGCTCCCCAGCAGTCGGCTCTCCGCCGGCCGGTCTCCTAGCCTGGCCAGTTCTCTTCTTCCACCCCTTCCTTGGCTGCTGGGGTCTCCTTCGGTACTGCAGTGCACAGTGCCACCGTGAATTCCTGCATATTAACTTGTTGATTCGTATTAGATAGGTATGAACAGAAAAGTCAGTGTTTAATCCCGCTCTTAACTGAACACGGGGAGAGAGTGGATTTGATATACGAGACAACAAAATCTAGAAAACATTTCATAGATTTTGTTTTGGCTAAGATCAGGGTTTAATTAAATGCGAAAAACGTTATAAGATGAGAATTGCATGGAAGAAGAACTGAGGAATACTGACATCGTTGCCATTCTCGGACTGAATGGAGTAGAGAGTGAGGCAGGGAGGGGCGCACTGCTGTCTGCAGAGAAGACCCCTCCTGGCACACTCCTCCTCGAACCCCGTCCCCGTCACTGAGTGGCAACGCTTCACTGTACACACCTGCATTCGTTACAATCACAATCATTCCATCCAAGTAACAACTCAGAACGAGTCCGTACCTGGCTGCGATGAATTGCATTTTCCTCACGTTCTGCAGTACGTAACCATTCCTGCAAGGCGAATATTGTTACATGCCAGAACACGACTTGAGTCATCAGTAATGAAGAATGAGGTGTGTCAATGAAAGTGGTACCTGTGTGTAGTCGCAGACAACACCCGTTGTCACAGCACATCGATCCAGGACGAGGGTTGGGAAGTTGCCCACTGCCATGAATGCTCTGCAAACACATACTCATTGATCGAAAGAATAGATAAGAAAGAACCTGAGTGAACTGTCGCCGAGTGAAAGAGAGCGGCTTCGTGGAGAAAGACGGACGCCATCCACCACCACACGACGCACCCAAAGCAAAGGGGAAATCAGTGATAACAACCAGAGGGTTATAAAAGGAAACAAATGAATACCTTGGAAGCATCGAGCTGCGAAAGATGAGTATCAGTTAAGTCTCCCTCGCGAAGAGCAGTGCAGCCTTGCAGCTAAAAAATCACATTTCAACTACTTACACTGTCTTCTTCTTACAATGAAGTAGAGGTGGTAAATGGCCCAAATTTTTTGGGTTGACTCTGCCCGTCGGGCCCAAAATCTCGGTCGGCACGACCCGAATTATTTCCGGGCCCTAGAATTTTGGGCCCGGCCCGTTTGAGCTCGCTTTTTTAAAATTCGAGTAGAAAAGTCCGATGAGCTGCAGTGTATTTTGAAATTCAGATGCGCTTGCTGCGAACATTCATGTTAATGTATACAAGAAAAGTTTTAGAAACAAATTAATAAATTAAGAAAGTTTTGCACCTAACAATGACACCAGTCGTCCTGACTGGACGATATCATGTGCTTATCGGGCTCAAACGGGCCTGCGGGCGGGTCCACCTTTTTGGGCCCGGCCCGGGGCCTAGGGAAGTTGGACCGGCCGGCCCCACGAGCCAGGTCGGGCCGGGCCGTTACAGGCTCTGCAATCTGGTTAACTACAGTGACCATGAAGAAAAGAAGATAACATGAGAGTGAGAGAGATCGACCTCGAGAGTCTCCAAACTGCGTCCCACCACAGCCAGCAACTCATGCAGGGTCAGAGCATTCGCAGCAGAGAAATCAACACTGATCAGGGACAACTGGGCTGGAGAGAGCTGTCGGCAGGCTGAGAGGTTGTCACGGAGGAAGCCCACGATGGATGGCGAGAGGGGCACTTCCTACACAGAAGAGAGGAGAGAAAGGAGCATTAGTAGAAAGATACAAAGGTAAATTTATATTGTCAAAGAATACCTGTAAGATCAGTCGTTGGATATTAAACTGCGAAAAGGCGAAAGTAAAGACGAGAGGCGAGTTGGTAGAAATGACGATTGCCTAGAAAGGAACACGTCTCCCGTTTCCCTCTCAGATGAACAACCTGCGAGCTCTGCGTGTTGTAGTCCACCCATCGCACTTCCATCAAATGCCTCGAGTTCTTGGATGAAGAACAACGCACTCCTCGGATGGTCAAGCGGCTCAGCTAGAATGTCATGGTAATTCTAATTGAATCAAGTACACTACGATCTTTAATCTCCATCATTTACGTAAACTTCATTACCATCGCTTTTTAACTGAAAGAGCGTACGGTTTTAGGTGGGAAGAGCGACTCGAAATGCTCGCTCTCGATGATTCCCTTCCATCTCGTGCACACCGCCCGGCAAGTTGTAGCCGCCGCCTTGTCAAGGCTGCGGAAGATCTCCAGAAGCAGCTCAGGCGGCAAAGTCTGCAACTCTTTCTCGTAGTCAACATCTTTTTCCCCTTTTTAAACCATAGAATGTACTCATAAATGAAACAAGGAGAACATGAGAAAGAAGACCTCGAAGAAAGAATCAGCTGGGCGGTCCTTCGTGCTCTCGGAAGACTTTTGGAGCGCCTTGCGACCGAAGAGACCGCTCCAGTCTTGAGCGAGGCGAAGCAGAGAAGAGAAGACTCCTCCGCTTCCTTTCTGGTATGACTTCTGGGCAGCTCGCTCCAGTCTGCAATGGATCACCGTTCAGAATGCTTTCCACTACAATTTGTCGTACCCACTCGATCTTGGGCCTTCCCCTGAGCCATCCCCACCCAGATTTTGACAGTACAAATTCTGTTCCTACTCTCCCCACCTCGCTTTCAGTGCTCCAAGCCCCTTACCCAAATCTGTTTTTCCAAGCGGTCGACAGAGGCATTTATTCACTGACCAAAAGTTACAGTCTCTTAATTTCCTTTGCGATTCCCAATGAAACAAACAAGAATCTCTCTCCAGTCTCTCCAATCGGACAAGATCATCATTTCTGGTCATTCTCTTTGAATTTCACAGTCGAATTTTTTTTCTTGAGACACCGCTTAGAATACTGTCGGGGTCAAAAAGTTTCCATTTATAATTTAAAGCTATGGCCTTTCTAAATATGTGCACAAATTTTGACGTTACTGCGGAGCAAAACTTCTTAGATACGATCAAAACATTGCATCCGATGATGTAAACCTCGCTGACCCAAGATAATACTATTTATTTGTAGCTTCATGGGTGACCAGATAAAGGAGAGGAGCGAGAGACTTGCTAACAAGAGTTCACAAATCACAACTTTAAGAAAAGAGACCCAGGAAAGTAAAGAATGGACCACTTAAAACGCAGCTCTAACTGCACGAACTTCATATGACACAGATTACCACCCGGAACAGCGAACCTCGGCTTATTGTAGCCAGACCACATTGCCATTGAATTAACAATCTTAAAACTAATTTTTTTTAATGTAAATTCCGCAATCTTATGTAATTAGTTGCATATTTATGGATTTATCGCACTCCAATAACCCCAAAAGCACTATTTAAATGAAATTTTAATGGGGTTTGAAAAATCATCTGCGGTCTCTAATTAAAAGGTAGTCTATTTTACAGACCCAACCTAATTTTTTGCCTCTCCAGAGCCATATTCCACCTTGATTTTGACATACAACTTCTGTATTTAACTATACCAACTTTGGTTTGGGAGCCCCACGCAACCGACAGTGGCACTTAGACTACAATTCACCTGAAGCCAGTTAGAAAAGGAGAAGCCCTTTGTCATGTTGATGAAACCATGACGTGGATTAATTGAAATTTGACGGCAGTGACATAATAAGTGTGATGAAAGACACGGATTCACTTCCTCTCCCTCTCTTCCTCGACAATTAGCACTTATAAAAACAAGCAACGAAATGTTAACTAGAAGACGACATACACGGATCCTTTGTATTCACGCCGAAAGTTTCTTCCTTCAATATGGAGCAAGGACGGGTAACTGCGTTCACGGAAGAGACTGCAAGAACGAAATACTAAGTAACTGTATACCAGAATGCATGTATTAATATGAAAGAATGTTAAGAACTTACTACGGAGTAGGATGAACGCTGAAAAGAAGTGATGAGACAGAGTGAAAGGAATAAGGAATGACTGACTTCACTCTGACAGGGGAAATGCCCGCCCGCTTTGAAGGACGCGACGGCGCGTTCATCTTAGAAACCGCGCAGCAACGCAGCCAAGATTCCTCTGAAAGGAAAAGAGTGCGTGGATGTACTCATGCATCTCGTGATGTCATGAGAGTGAAGAGCAGGCCAATTACGAAGACTTATCATATAGTTGAGAGAGAGAGAGAGAGAGAGAGAGAGAGAGAGAGAGAGAGAGATGAGAGGAGCCACTATCACATATCTTATATCTCATCGAGGTCTACAAAGTCACACTCTGTTCTATAGAGGTTGCTATAATTAGGAGAGATAAGGAATCATCAGTCTTTAAAGGGGAGAGGGGGGAGGGAAGGAAAGCGAAAGAATTGAGGAGAGGGGAAAGGATAAGGAAAGTGAGGAAATAGCGTGGCCAAATGGTAAGACCATGTCAGTGCCGCGGGGCGGAAAGCTAGAGAATGTAGGAAAGGAGGGAAGGCGGAGAAGTGGAGGCAAGCCCGAGACAGACTACAGCACTTGAGAAAGTGCACGTGCGTCTCACGTGAAGGCCCGCGTCCGCTCATTCCTTCTTTCAACGAATCGCATCAAAATGTGACGAAAAGAACAGAGTAATACAGAACGCAAACGAAATAGAAGACCAACACGAATAGTGGAAGGAGAACTATAGAATGATGCAATCCCCTTCCTTAGCAGCGAGGTCGATAGCAAAAAAAAACTATTTTTGCGGAACGCATATTCCGCCTACTTTATTTCGCTCAATAGGCTCTACGATATTAAAGTTTCTGGTGGCGTTCGCCCTAAATTACAACTGCTTCAAAAACAATTTAGCTAATAAACGTTATTGAAAATAGCTTAAGGTTAAACAAATGACGAAGCAGCAATAGCTGACGTTAAAAAGACACCGTAGACCATCATGAAAAGAATGTCAGGAAACCAGGTAAAGAACTTCTTGAAGGGTGAAAAAGTAAAAAAAAAATAACGTTTGAACATGATGCGCCGTGTTCCCTTTGCGCAAAATATGATTCGAGCTTGACGCGTATATTTCTCCTGGAGTTTTGAGTTGTGGCACGGGGGGTATCCATGTTCGTTATGGTGAACGAGTGTAGTTGTGAATTAGATTGTCGAGATTTTCGCCGAGATTTACCAGATCGCAATTTGGAGTGGGACTTCAAAATCATTAGAGCTAAGGTGAAACTGCTGGCAAATTGCCAGTTGCCCGAATATAACCACATATTACGGTAACTTTTAGAGGGAGTTTAAATCACTTCGATCGATGCATTTGGAGGCGAGCTCCGCAGAGCTGTATGCTGTGCCTTGCCGCGACGCATGAAACGGGCGCAACGCGGAAAATACGGTATTTGCTGTGTCAAATTTCCGGAATTTTTTAAGGGCGGGTACCCTCCGTGTTGTGGGTGTTTTCAATGCTTCCCGTGCTCTCTAACCATAAATGAATAATTTGCAATGATCACTGCTGCTGTGTTTGTATGTCAAAAGTTTAGTTTCGCAACCGGTTAAGCAATGGCCTCGAACACGCGCGGAGTTCTTTCCTAACCCTTTCCATATTATCTCACTCTTCTCCCAATCTCCAGTATCACATGGTGGACACATTACTTTCTCATTTCTCGACGTGTCATGCACTCCATTTATAGCTCCGTCTCTGACGCGTTCGTTGTAATCGGCTTGAGGATTAGTGCCTTCAGTTCTAAGGTAACCTCTGATTTCAAGGATGGTTCTACTTCGGTTGAGCCGCCTCTCTGGCTCCCTCCCGATTCGATCGCTCTCCTTCTCGCCATATTCCTTGGTTATTATTGTTTCGAGAATTGGTTTTTCTTGTTACCGTCCCTCATCATGTTAATTGAAATTCTAGGCAAATGTTTCGATGAGCAAGTTCGAAAAGAACAGTTATCTGCCGTATGACAAACTCCAGAAGAATGTCAAGATCGTCAAGGATAGGTTGGTTGCTCGCGTGGGATGACAGTTGTGCCTGTTATGGCTGTGCTGTTGTGGCATCCTAGCCACTTTTTATTGTTGAGGTGGGCAGAATGTCCTGTTCTCTTAATTGATACAAGGAAAGCATCCACAGCTTGTCGGTTTAACATCTCGGTTTGTTTTTAGCAACTCGATTTCACTTCAGTGCCAAACGTGCGCTGTGTTATAGTCCGTTTAATTTTGTACGCGAGTACGCTTTGGTTCAAAGTAACCAGTATTAAACACAACAGAGAGAATGAAAAACATTTGTTCTTCCCTCTTTCGAATCTCCATGACAAGTCACTACGCCGCCAATTGTTGTGATATGGCGTAGTGGTTAAAATTTTGATTTAATTATTCATTATAATTCGAATTTTAATACAATTTAATCCGTATTGTTTTATATCCATCAGAGTAGAAGCAAGTATCGAGAACCTGGAGAACCGGGGTTGATTACGTGGTATATGGCCCTAGACTCAGGGGGGGGGGGGTTTGCTATCAGTCAGGCACCCTCGCAGCCCAAAATAATGGTGGGTCGGCATTATTGACAATACTATTTTTCCCTGCGATCCATGGAATTCGCCTTGTCGTCATCGATTTTTCTTATCCTTTGACCCGGCTCCACTCTCTCACATTTCACTCATCTTTTTTTGGCTTCTCCTCACACAATCTCTCTCGCTCTCTCACGCTCATATACTTTGTCTTCTCTTTCCCCTTCTCTATCACTCAGCTAGAGCCAGGAGACAGGGTGCAAAGGTTGTAATGGGAGCGAGAAGAGGTGGCTCTGAGAGTGAAGTTTAGACAAGAAATGAGCGGGATGGTTTCTTGTTGGTATCTAATGATGAAGATTAAAACGGCTTATTTCCAGATGAATCAAACTGGCAAGTGAGATTGGAACAATTATGTACTAGGCAAGGCTATGAATTAAGAAGGAAGAGCAAACATTTTGATTGTAGTATGTCCACGCTTGCAGGCTGAAGCGGCCACTGACCCTTTCTGAGAAGATTCTCTATGGACATCTCGATCTGCCCCAGTCCCAAGAGATTGAGCGTGGTGTTTCTTATCTCCGGCTTAGGCCGGATCGTGTTGCGATGCAGGTTAGAACGGATGGTATTGTTTGCATTCCCAATCAGATCATTGCAAAGCTGAAAACGCACGTGCGAGGAAGGTGTTTGGAATGGTCGCCTAATAAGTGGGAAAACATTTGGGGGAGTTTGATAAGAGATGCAGATAAGTCTACAATCAGATATCTTACTGATCAATGATTCCGTCACCATTCGATTGTAGTAAATGGTGAGCCATATTGAAGAGTGTACTCGTGTTTTCAAGATGTCATCATGTCAAACAAATTAGACGTCATTGGGAATACTCAGAATGATTGAAATAGAGTAGAGAAAAAGACAACTCTCCGGGACGTGCAAAGGAGCGTCCTCTTGAGAACTCGATGTGGATATTTAGACTTCAAATATGTCCTTTTTTCTTTCTGGAATAACAGTATTGCAAGTGGCCAGTGATTCGCTTAACGTCGTGATTGATATTGCATCCAGAATTCGGGAAGAGTTACACCTATCTGGGCCATTTTGTTTCTTACAACATATCATCTTTTTTATGAAAGACCCACCCGGATTTTGGGGTTCCCAAAGCCCTAACCCATAATGTTTTTGAGTAACATTTAGCCCACCTGGTTTCCGGGCCTCATATCTCCTTCCGCACCCTAATCTTCCGGTTCCTCGACATTGGCTTTTATTCCCTGATGGAATTTTTTCATGTACAAAATAAGGGACAATTTTGAGGATGCGACAGCCCAGATGGCGATGCTGCAATTCATCTCCTCCGGCCTGCCCCAGGCGGCAGTCCCTTCCACCATCCACTGCGACCATCTCATCGAGGCACAGAAGGGAGGCGTCGATGATCTCTCCCGCGCCAAGGATATCAACAAGGAGGTCTGACATATTCAAATCTAAAGACTTTATCCACATTGTTTAGGTGTATGACTTCCTGGCTTCGGCTGGCAACAAGTACGGCGTCGGCTTCTGGAAGCCAGGCAGTGGAATCATCCACCAGGTACAATGACTTCCTTCGCGTTTCGCTGGAAGAGTTGGTTATGCAGATCATCCTGGAAAACTACGCGTTCCCCGGCCTGCTGCTGATCGGCACGGACTCGCACACTCCGAATGGCGGTGGACTGGGCGGGCTGTGCATCGGAGTGGGCGGGGCGGATGCTGTCGATGTCATGGCCAATATTCCATGGGAACTTAAGTGCCCCAAGGTTAACTGGTTAAGGATTCTACTTTATTTGTACTTACGTATCCTGTTGAAGGTGATTGGCGTGAAGCTGACCGGCCAACTTTCCGGATGGACTTCTGCCAAGGATGTCATTCTCAAGGTTCATTGCGTTTTTTTAAAATATTTTTATCAAAGAAAAAAAGACTTGTAAGCAGTCGTACAACGAAAGCCATAATTTGGACTTCTTTAGGTTGCTGACATCCTGACAGTGAAGGGAGGCACCGGTGCCATTGTTGAGTATTTCGGCCCTGGCGTGGACTCGATCTCGGCCACCGGAATGGGTTCGTTTCTGTAGGAATGGAAGTGGTCAAGGTTGAGAGGATCTTCAGGAACGATTTGCAACATGGGAGCTGAGATTGGGGCGACCACTTCGGTCTTCCCCTTCAACAAGAGCATGTTCCAGTATCTCGAGGTTGCAAGGCACTTCATCAATCTTATGGAGTTTATACCTGCGTTTCACGTGAAAGAATTGAATGAAAAGTGAGTGGGAACTGCTTATATCTGGTCATCGCAGGCTACTGGCCGCAAGGAAATCGCGGAAGAAGCTGCGAAGTACAAGGACCTGCTGAGTTCGGATGCCGGAGCTCACTATGACCAGGCGAGTTCCTTCTCCCTCCACCCCTCTCTGACCAGGCGAGTCCCTCTCCCTCTCTTTCCCAACTGATGCTCCTAAGGTGATCGAGATCAATCTGGACACGCTGGTCCCCCATGTCAATGGCCCCTTCACTCCCGACCTCGCTTCTCCCATCGACAAACTCGGCGATAACGCGAAGAAGAACGGATGGCCGCTTGATGTTAAGGTTGGAAAAGATTTCCTTTATTCTTAAACCATAAATTCATTTTGGAAGAAAGTTGCACAATGGATATAAAAAATGCCATGTAAATTTAGTGAAGGATCAGATAACTTGCAGGTAGCTCTGATCGGAAGTTGCACGAACTCTTCTTACGAGGACATGGCACGCGCCGCCAGCATTGCTAAGCAGGTTAGGAAAGAAAGAGGAATGAAGAGAGGAAGGGGAGTCCTTTCAGGCACTTGACAAGGGCCTGAAGGCCAAGTCGCTCTTCACCATCACTCCCGGCAGTGAACAGGTCATTTTAGAGGGGAAGTTCATAACAGAAGGAGAGTCGTGCAGGTGCGTGCGACGATTGAACGGGACGGCTTCGCGCAGATCTTCCGTGACTTCGGCGGAGTCGTCCTCGCCAACGCCTGCGGGCCTTGCATTGGTGCGTGGCATTCCATCTTCATTCTCAGTGCTCCCGCTTTGCAGGCCAATGGGACCGCCAGGACGTGAAGAAGGGAGAGAAGAACACCATCGTCACTTCCTACAACCGCAACTTCACTGGCCGCAACGACGCGAACCCCGCCACCCACGGCTTCGTCACTTCTCCTGACATTGTGACTGCTCTCGCCATCATTGGCCGGTCAGCGTCTGCTCTTCTTCTCTTCCTTCTACTTTTCATCATTCCACAGACTCGACTTCGACCCGCTAGTGCATGAGCTGACTTCTGCGGATGGAAAGAAGTTCAAGCTGAATGCACCGACTGGAGACAAACTCCCCAGCAAGGGATACGACCCGGGAGAGGACACCTATCAGGTTAACCATCCTTATTTCTTTCTTCTTTTAAACGCAGTAGATGTTAAGGCTCCCTCCGGATCTGGAAATGTGCTTGTCGATCCGAAGAGCCAGCGCCTGCAGATTCTGGAGCCGTTCAAGAAATGGGACGGCAAGGATCTCGAGGACTTGGTCATCCTCATCAAGGTTGGCCTCTTATCATTCTAGAGTGTTTTGTAGTTTCTGTCTTTGTTAGGTAAAAGGAAAGTGCACGACGGACCACATCTCGGCCGCTGGTCCATGGCTCAAGTATCGTGGTCACCTCGACAACATCTCCAACAATCTCTTCCTCACAGCCGTCAACTCTGAGAACGGAGAAATGAACAAGGTAAGCAACTTGAGCTGTGATTTGCAACGTGTCTGGTGGAAAATGGTTGTTATTAATGAATTGAAGAAAGTATTTAGGTGTGCAACCAACTGAATGGCCAGTTCGGACCAGTGCCTGAGACTGCTCGCTTCTACAAGTCAAAGGGACAGGAATGGGTATGCTTCTTCTTCCTTTGTCTTTATCTCCTCCTCATTTGTTGAGGTAGCAATCGGAGACGAGAACTACGGAGAAGGCTCGTCCCGCGAACACGCTGCCCTCGAGCCTCGCCATCTCGGAGGACGCGCAATCATTGTCAAGAGCTTCGCACGCATTCATGGTCATTCTATTTCTTCGTTCTTCTCGTTCAGTCCTCTTGATGGTTCCAGAGACGAATCTGAAGAAGCAGGGGATGCTCCCTCTGACCTTCGCGTCCCACGCTGACTACGACAAGATCGAGCCGTCTGACCGAGTGTCCATCATCGGCCTCGCTGACTTTGCTGCCGGCAAACCGCTCAAGGCTGTGATCAAGAAGAAGAACGGCAGCAAGGTTCCTCTTTTCTCTGCTTTCTTCCTGTGGATCACTCCTTTCTTCTTTCAGGTGGAGATCTGGCTGAACCACACTTTCAACGAACAGCAGATCGCCTGGTTCAAGGCTGGCTCGGCCCTCAATCGAATGAAGGAAGTTACCAAGTAATCTTTCATGACATTAATCGCACTTCTCCATGGAGTCGGGCCACTAGGGCCCCATCTAGAGGAATTCTATTTGATCTTGTAGACTCGAGATTTGGTGCCTTCTATGTTGCTTAAACGTATATTAATTAGAGTGGATTGAGACATCTGATATCTTTTTCACTCTTCTTTTCCAACGGTGTATTGTTATGTAGCCCTCTAGTACCCTATGTTAGTGCCCTATGCTGCTAGGCAGTGGCCATTTGTATATGTTCATCGGGCATGGTAGATTACTTTCTAGGTAACCTTATTAGCATGAATGTTGAACGGTTTGTTCGCTCAACTTATTGATTATGACAGGAATATGAAGCTATTTGTATCCGCGATGAGTACACTGTCAGAGGAAATGTGAGAAGCGGTGGGATGTTTTGTCCTGGCAATGTAGGAATGTAGGGGGACGGAGATGGTCTGGCTGGCTGGTCAACAATCATGCTGTGGGCATCACTCTTCCAGTCGTCTCCAACCTGTCAACTGCTTTCCACACAGCTCTCGTCCATTGGCCATGTTTCCTTTATGAGTCAAGTGCGCAAGAGTGTTTCCGAACTTTTTAGCATGGGTTATAGCAAACAATTGCTATAATACTTACGTCCATGTCACGCTCTGGGACAAGAGCGTAATCCGTTGTCTAGAAGGAGACTACGAGAATGACTGCCTCTTCATTAATCCTGCGCTATCCATTACTCACAAGGTTCGGGAAACGATTTTGTGTAAAGTACACATTTGCTTCAGAGGAAGGACGAATCACTGGTGAAGCATGATTGGTCGTATATAAAAGACTACTCTATTCACTCATTGATACGAGATGTCGGAGGATGTGATTTAGCAAATGACAGATCTCTACATCACGGACGCGGCTGAAGCTTCTGGGTCACCTTTCCCACCGCCAATTTTTTTATTTTTCTTTATTATTAATGCACCTGTTATTTTTAAAAAGAAGAGCTTACATAATTATTTTGTGGCTTTTTGTATTTCACTCTCCGTCTAATAGCATAGGGCACAAAGTTTTTTTTGTCGCTTAAACTCGCGTCAAGTTACTAGCTAACAATTCCTAACTTCTAAAGGATCTGACGATGTCTCCGTTTTGAATTTAATGACTGTCCTGCTTTTTTGTGATCCTCCGTTTAGAACACGTCTTTTGTGCTAATCACTCCTCCTCCTTATTATCTTTGAGAAGTGTGCACGTGGCTGATAACATTCCTTTTTTTGTTATTGTTGACTTGGAGGTCGCTGTTCTGTCGAGAACAAGTTCCATTGCACCTTTCTGTCTTTGTCGTCATATACACCTGTCTCTCGCTGTCTTTCACAACGCCGTTATTTATTCCGTAATTAAATTGCTCCTGACTCTTTTTTGTAATTGCAGATATCAAGATGGAAGTCCTGCTCGACACGATAATAAAAATCGAGAACTTTTTGAGCAGTCTTCTGAAGGATACTCCCGTCGCATTGGTCACCGTAAGTATTCTTTTTTCTCTCCCTCTATTCCCGCTTTTCTATGGTTCGTAAACATTTACTGAAATCAAAAGTATCGTGCTTAAGAGCGGTGGAACGACTGTTCCTTTGGAACGGAACACGGTTCGTTACATTAACAACTTCTCAATGGGAACGAGAGGCGCCGCCAGCACTGAGTCAGCTGTTTTTTTCATTCAAAATACACCTGAACTGTACAGTCGACTTCTTCATTCATTAAGGAATATTATGATTAATCCTGAATTGTACTGGTGGCTTCCTCCAGATACCTATTGGAGTGTGGCTACGCAGTTATCATGATGCACAGAGAAGGTTCTCTTCTTCCTTTCTCTCGAAGTTTTCCTCATCTTTTCGAGCAACTTCGAGTGGAAGACGGGAAGGCCGTCAGCGATGACAAAAAACTTGTCGAAAGTTTACGAAGACTTGTTAGGCTTTCCTAGCAGCTGTTCTAGTAGTAATTGAGAAGTGTGGAAGAAGGAATGAATTGATGTTGCATCGAGGAGTTGCATCGTTGTCGTCTGCTTCTGCTTCCCTTCGTGACCCTCGATTCCTACCTCCATCTCCTCGAGACGGTTAGGCTCATTCCATGTTCTTCTGAATAGACTCTGGATGAATGAATGACCACAAGGTATGCGGGGAGCTACGGCCCACTGGCTCTGCTCTGCTCGTCTATCTGGCCGCCGCTGTCTCTGATTTCTATATAACAACTGATCAAATGGTTTCCTTTTATTATTCCACTAAAATATCACAGTATTTTCAATAATTATCAAGTATCTCTTCTCGCTCTTTCTCCTTCTGCCCTCTATCTCTCTTTCTCTCTCTCATATCTCTCTCTCTCTCTCTCTCGATCCTAGGCAGAGCACAAGATGAAGACAGAGCAGATGATGCTGCCCCTGAGCGTGGTGCCCAAGCAGCTTGGCCGGCTGGTCGAGTCAATCGTTCCCGAAGCCTTTGTTGTTTCATTTAAGGTTAATTTCAGCCACTTAATTTTCACTCGGTTTGGTTCATGCACGATGTGCGGGTTTCCGCCCTTGATCATCTTGTATCAATCGATAAAGGGCTTTGACTCGCTGACTCGGTTGTTTCCACTTCACAATGATATGTAGTTCAACTCGTCGATGAACAAGAACAATTTATTACTTCCAAATAGTCTTCGAGATCAGTCCAGAATTAATATCTATACGTCAAAGTAACAGAACTAGAATCTAGATTCTATTCCAAGACCTAAAGCTGAAAAGATGGAGGAGGATGTGGATTGTAATAAAGAAAGAATAAGTAATAAATGTAAACCCTGAAAGGGAGGAATGGAAAGAAACAAAGAAAGAAAGAAGGGGAGAAGAGAGAGGACTACAAACGGACGCTTGCCGTTGTAGTCGAGAGAGAGAAGAGAAAAGGAGAAGCGGAATCGGTGGCGGCCAAGCGCACGATCCGCGAGCCACTTGTGCCGCCGGTCTTTAACCCTTAAACAACGGTAGAAGCCGTTACGAGGTTGCGGGAGGACCGGAACAACAACAAGCGGCGTGAGTGAGAAAGGTTGAGAGACAAGAAGACTCGAAGAAGAGAAGACTCGAAGGAGTGAGGAGAAAGAAAAGACCAAGAAGCGATAAGTAATGACAAAACATAATTAATAAATCTGACAATCAACTGGGCTTCTGAGCCTCTGAAAAGGACTAAAGGGGACAGGGAAAGGATGCTAAAAGGTCTGAGAGGGAATGTATCTGAAATAAGAAGGAGTTATGGCATAACAAATAATAATTCGAGGAGACAACGAAGAAAAGCAACGACACGGGAGAAGAGAAAACGGAGAAATAAATCAGACACTTGAAGCGACCAAGCAAAACGACGCGGGTACGCAACGCGTACCGCAACGCTTGAAATGGTTTAAGAATGGATATTTGGCGGGGAATTCTAATTGACAAGATGGAGCGCAATTACGCGACAATATATATCAGAGTCATTCACGCTGGTGTGAACACTGGGGCCACACAAAAGGGGAAGACAACAACGAGGAGAAGGAGGGAACAGGGAAAGACTGTACTGGTTGTCCTCGTCGGTTGCTTCTGCGTGAGTGGCATAGTCGGGGAATGAAGTTTCCTTGCTAGGTTAGGCTCTTCTCGGGTTCAGGCATACATCGCCGGGTCAATAAGATTGAGATGAGGAGTGAAAAGAGAGAGATCGGAGGAGTGAGTTGTAACATCAAGAAACATCAATAGTGGAAGAAATATCGAGGACAGTACATGATAGTAGCGACGAGTACGGTTGATACAGTATGCACATTCTCAGCAGATCTGGCAGTCATCACAGGCAACGGCCTTGTGACGCTGCGGGGCGCCCGAGAAAGACTGGTTCAACCCATTGGAGTGCCTGTACTTCGCCTTCCGAGTTGGCTGCTTCCTTCTTCCGATGTCCTGTCCGTTCTTCCGGTCCAGGCCCGAGTCCAGTGAGAGGGAACGAGCACCGGTGAGAACGGGAAGAGTGGCAACTCTGCTACTGCTGCGAAGTGGGCGAAAGGTCGTTCGCGGTGGCAGTGAACCCTCTTGGGTGCAGTTCTGGGTTGTCTTCGAGCTCGCGGCGACATTGACAACTTGCCGGAGACTGCCAGAAAAGCGACTCTTCGACCTCTTGCAGAGAGCTTCGTGATGTCCCTTCTTACAACTGGGACACGTCTGTTTGCAGACATTTGCAGTGTGGCCTTCCTGAAGGCACTTGAAGCACAACTGCTGCTCTCTGGCCAACTTCGTTCTCTCTTTGACGGATGGAATGCTGCGGCATTCGTGGGACCTTGTGTGCTTTCTGCAAAAGACACATCTGTCGGTATCCGTTTTCGCTGGTTGTTCCTTCATCGGAGAAGAGTGCTGAGACTGCTTCTGCGGTCGATGAAGAGGCTGAGTAGGGGATCCGCGTGGGTCATCCTTCTTAGAGGAGACATGAAGGGTGGGGACGAGGCTATCCTCTACCGGCTGGCTCGTCGGGCCAGCAATGAGTCGTCCGAACTTGCTGTGGAGTAGTCGGAGGCCGCTGGGCAGGGTATCCGGAGGCTGGAATTCGAGGATGTCCAGACTCACCCTGGCACTTAGAATTGCATCTGGTGGGGAGAGTGGTTTGCTTCCCTTCGCAACTCGCTCCGCAAGGAAGATCTTCTGCTTCCTAATGAAGTTGAAATCCTTCTGGTCCAACTTCGTGCTCGGTACTGAAGGAAGATCGCTCGGGAATACATATGCTGGAATGGTCATGTGCTTGCCATCCAGCTTCTTCAGAGAGAGAAGAACAATATCGTGTTTCTTCTTTCCGGTGCTCTGGCCGCCAACTCCTTGAATGGACAACTCCTTGTTGCCAACTGAGTGGAGGCCGTGTTGTCGTGCGAACTCTTCCGAGACGATCGATATGCTGGCGCCAGTATCCAGCATCACTCGAATCTGCTGCTCCGAGTTGTTCACGGTCAATGGGACAACTGCAGTCAAGGGAGTGTTGTGCTTGCTATCCTCAGATGCAAGACAGAGCGGGATTGACGAAGAGATGATAGAGACGGACTCATTCTGGAATCCTTCGTCTCTTCCTGGGTGTGTAGAATGCTGCTGTGTGCAGAGTGCCTCGTGGTGCTTCTTCTTGCATCTGGGGCAGAACTCCTTGCAGAACTCGGCTCTGTGGCCTCTCTGGAGGCATCGGAAGCAGAGACCCTTCTCGGTTGCCACCTTCATCCTCTCGTCGACAGAAGAGAAAGCTCTGCATCTTCTTGACGACTTGTGTTTCTCGCAGAATACACAATCGTCGTTGTTCTCTCGCGCCTGCAGATTCCTTTCTACTGGTCGCGACTGGTACTGTCGTTGATGGAAGGAGTGAGGGCGGGAGTTGTTCCGCTGGTTGTCGCTGTTACTTCTAAACGACGATTGCTGGGAATGCCGATTCTCTTCGGATGAGTCGCTTTCTCTTAACGACTGCTGGGAGTGTCCTTGTCGTGCATTCCGGGATGCACTCAAAGAATTCTTTATCGCGGTGGCGTACTCTTCATTCTTGATGATCTCTGTCAACTTGGAGAGTAGGAGTCCGGTGGTGGAATTGGTCACAACTCCATTCTCATCTCGCTGTTCGAGCTGCCACCGGATAATCTCGTCCTGCGTCTTGTGAGAGAACTTCTCAAGTATCTTCATCTGTAGATGAGCGTCCGTCTGAACCGTCTTGGTGACTCGGTTCAGCTTCCTAACAATCGCGTGAATCTTGCTGAGGACTTCGCTCTGCTCATCCAGTGATCGTGCTCCAGGAGGAATCGCCTCTAGCTCTGCATAAATAGTGGGGAGAGCCAGGTTGTTTACTCCATATCTGCGATCGAGGAACCCGATGGCGTAGTGGTAGTCGTGACCACTGAGCGAAAGGCCGTCGAGCATGTTGAGCGCCTTTCCGGTGAGGGACATCTTCAAATACTGCATCTTGTCATAATTGGAGAGATCATCTCTGCTGTCGTTCGTCTCCTTGAAGACAACCATAAAGGTCTCGTAGTCCTCTAAATCTCCGCTGAAGGTGCGGAGAGTGAGACGTGGCAGCTGTGGTCGGCGATCCTCTTGCCTATCTCTGATCCGTGAGAACAGATCTTCTTCTCTGGGAGTCGGTTGTCGGTGCTGCCCCCTTCTCGCTGCAATCGATGCAGCTTCCGGCTGGCGATACTCGCCTTGTACGCCGGATCTCTCGCTCCTTCGCCCATGGAGCTGTTGCTTCTCGTTCCGCTCTCGTCTCCACTGTAGATCATCACCTTCCGAGTCCTCTTGGAATCGGTGGCTTGATGAGGCTTCAGCTTCTTGCATGGTCCTCGTCGATCTGTGAGGAGGCGCTGGCGGATCACTTCTCTCTTCTCTCGCTGGTGGTCGGTTATCATGCTCTTGCGTGACAACGCTCGCCCTTCCACTGAGCGAGTACGGTACTCGGCGCTCCGTCCTCTCATCTGCTGAAGATCCCGCCTCTCTCGTGGGTGGGAATTGATCTGCAGGAGATGGGGAGGGAGCCTTCGACCGTCTTGGACTTCTCCACTCTTCTGTTGCTAATCGGTCGTCGATGAGTTGGATGAGTCGAGTTGCTTCTGCAGTTGCATCTGCTCCGCCTTCTACAACTGTGTTCCAGGAATGCACGGCACCGTGCACGCTCTCGAAGCCTTGTAGCTTCTTCTCCGCCGTGGCCTTTGACTGCTTGCATGTGAAATTCTTGGTGTGCTCGTGGTACTTGGTGTACAGTTGGCAGTACACCTTGATATCTTCGTCACGTGCAGCAATCAAGTCTGTGAGCTGATTCCTGGATTGTTGCAGACTGGCGGGTGACGACTCGAATAGTCTGTTCTCGACCTTCTCCTTCTTGGACTGCAAGCGGTCTCTTGATCCGTTGGCATTCATGCTGGACAGGTGAAGATCCTTGAGTCTCGTGTCGCACTTCCTCAAGAATGCCTTCTTCTCTGCCTCGGAGATGGTCGGCACTTTCCTTGCTGGAGGAGGGGGAAACTGAACAGAAGGATCTTCTTCGTCCTCTTCAGAGACGACTGGTTGCTGCTGTGGAGCAGGGAACAGTACAGAGGGGTCTTCCCCTCCGTCTCCTTCATGTGAAGAGGCGAAGTCATCGTCATCGTTATGAGAAGCAGCATCTACATTGTCGTCTTCATCGTCTCCGTCATTGTTGACTTCTCCTTCTTCCTTGTCTTCTTCCTTCCTTGTCACGACTGACTCCTTGTCAGTCTCTCCTTGCCTTGCTGTAAGAGACGCTTCTCCATCTTCCCGGTGCTGGAGTGAGCCGCGGCGCTCTTGCTCGCGGCGCGCAGCCCGTTCAGCACGTGCGGCTGCTGCTTCTCTGGGGTCTGGGAAGTTCGGAGGGGAATTCTCTTCAAGAATTCGTTTCTGAGTGCGTGGCTTGACCTTGGGTTTGGTCCGGGAAGGGTTGGGTTTCTTCTTGTTTCCTTCGTCATCGTCGCTGCTCTCGATCGTGAGTGCGAGCACGACGTGCGTATCCTCATCCTTGTCCAAGCTCTCGGGCTTATTCATCCGGCTCTCTAGCCTTGTAGACTTCAGGCTCTCGGGCCTGGACCTCAGGCTCTCGGGCCTTGTAGACTTCAGGCTCTCGGGCCGGGACCTCAGGCTCTCGGGCCTTGTAGACTTCAGGCTCTCGGGCCTGGACCTCAGGCTCTCGGGCCTTGTAGACTTCAGGCTCTCGGGCCTGGACCTCAGGCTCTCGGGCCTATCCTTGTCCTGGAGTTCGCTTGCGTCGTCGGTGTTGGTGTGGTGGGCCTGCTCGCCTGCCATGTTCAGGCCCGGGTGTCGATTGGGCCGACGCACCATGTGCGGGTTTCCGCCCTTGATCATCTTGTATCAATCGATAAAGGGCTTTGACTCGCTGACTCGGTTGTTTCCACTTCACAATGATATGTAGTTCAACTCGTCGATGAACAAGAACAATTTATTACTTCCAAATAGTCTTCGAGATCAGTCCAGAATTAATATCTATACGTCAAAGTAACAGAACTAGAATCTAGATTCTATTCCAAGACCTAAAGCTGAAAAGATGGAGGAGGATGTGGATTGTAATAAAGAAAGAAAGAATAAGTAATAAATGTAAACCCTGAAAGGGAGGAATGGAAAGAAACAAAGAAAGAAAGAAGGGGAGAAGAGAGAGGACTACAAACGGACGCTTGCCGTTGTAGTCGAGAGAGAGAAGAGAAAAGGAGAAGCGGAATCGGTGGCGGCCAAGCGCACGATCCGCGAGCCACTTGTGCCGCCGGTCTTTAACCCTTAAACAACGGTAGAAGCCGTTACGAGGTTGCGGGAGGACCGGAACAACAACAAGCGGCGTGAGTGAGAAAGGTTGAGAGACAAGAAAACTCGAAGAAGAGAAGACTCGAAGGAGTGAGGAGAAAGAAAAGACCAAGAAGCGATAAGTAATGACAAAACATAATTAATAAATGTGACAATCAACTGGGCTTCTGAGCCTCTGAAAAGGACTAAAGGGGACAGGGAAAGGATGCTAAAAGGTCTGAGAGGGAATGTATCTGAAATAAGAAGGAGTTATGGCATAACAAATAATAATTCGAGGAGACAACGAAGAAAAGCAACGACACGGGAGAAGAGAAAACGGAGAAATAAATCAGACACTTGAAGCGACCAAGCAAAACGACGCGGGTACGCAACGCGTACCGCAACACGGCTGATCTTACTCTTTACATGTATGTACATACGGGCATATTTAGTGTGCCTCTTGTATATGCAGTGAGGCGAACTATTCTGAGAACTCTGAAGTAGACGAATCACTTATGATAAAGGTGGTAAAATACATGGCACGAGTGAATGTACGCGTTCTTATTGCGTCCCCAAGCAACAGTCTACGGGTCAGGCGAGGTTATTTGGAAAAGCAACAGTTACTCGACGACGATAGAGAGTGAACGTGAAAGAGGAGAGTGCGTGATCGGTGAAGGGTCCTCCAGCATCGGGGAAAGGCATCGTGGTCGTTGTCGAAGGGGACAAGGGCGGGATCGGAAGGTGGAAGGATAGCTAACCGGGACCAAACTCACTTCTGCTTCAATACTGTGAGGAGAGAGGCTCTCGCCCAGATATATGTTTGTACTTACAAAAGATGCTAAACAAAGTGAAACACAAGGGGGAGAAGCTTGCATAAATAAGTACATACAGAAAGATTCGTACATGTAGAAGAATCATACAAGAAGCTCTACATACATACAGTCCCGCCCAGGATCTTGGTACCAAGGAGGGGTCGGAGGGGTCCAAATGCATCCTCGGTAATAACTACTTTCCTAGGAAAGAGTAAAATATTTTAAATGGTACGTTAGTTTGCTTATAGAGAGCGGATGTTACTGTTAAAAAATCGATAATTTCTTATCACTTGATAAGAAGTTATCAGTTTTCGCTTATAAAAAATTTCATTTCTAATATTTTTAAATGAAATTTCTTCTGTACCATTATTTTGTCTCTACCCACATCCCCAAATAATAAAATTAGAGATTGTATCATTGATAACGGAAATCGATAAATCAGACCTTATCACGCATGTTCAATAGCTGAGCAGATTCGCCCAACGATTCTGAATCTAGTTATGTAATCAGTTTTCAAATAGAGTGCCCGTTAACAATATATTTTTTATTGTGTGTACTTTCCATGCCTTTCTTCAGAAAGAATAGGGCAGGGAGGCTTTTCAGGCCGAGGGGGCGGGGCCTAATCCTTTTTTTCTCTGCCTGTGCTATTTCGTTACCTCAAACTTGGGTAATTAAACCGAGGACAAAAGGGCGCGCGCTAAATTTCTGAGGTTCAATGCTACTGCAGCAACCAAGATTTGGACTCATCATACCGGGCGAAAATTTTGAAAAAGTACAAGACTATGGGGAATCCTGAAGAAAGGCATGGAAAGTACACACAATAAAAATATATTGTTAACGGGCACTCTATTTGAAAACTGATTACATAACTAGATTCAGAATCGTTGGGCGAATCTGCTCAGCTATTGATCATGCGTGATAAGGTCTGATTTATCGATTTCTGTTATCAATGATACAATCTCTAATTTTATTATTTGGGGATGTGAGTAGAGACAAAATAATGGTACAGAAGAAATTTCATTTAAAAATATTAGAAATGAAATATTTTATAAGCGAAAACTGATAACTTCTTATCAAGTGATTAGAAATTATCGATTTTTTAATAGTAACATTCGTTCTCTATAAGCAAACCAACGTACGATTTAAAATATTTTTATCTTTCCTAGGAAAGTAGTTATTACCGAGGATGCATTTGGACCCCTCCGACCCCTCCGACCCCTCCTTGGTACCAAGATCCTGGGCGGGACTGTACATACATATATGTTTGTACATACATACATGCGTACATAGTTCCCCTTTCCACACGCATTGTTGTGGTGAACCATTCTATGTACTAACAAATTTATTAAAGGTGTATGTACCATGAACAGATAATTGGATATCAACTGAGCCAAACTATCTATATCGATTGTATATAGCCAAATCAGTTAATTCCCTGACTTTGATTTTTTTTGTCACGAGTCAATTCATTCCTATTGCTGTACAAGAAGCTGTTTCCATTTAAAACCTTCAGAAGAATTCCAAATTGTGTAGAATAACGAATTGCATTGCAGGCTGCACATTTTGAATTGAAAGGATAACTGAACCGTTTCTTCATCTTCGTTAGACTAGGCTGGACTGGGATGACCAGCCCAGAAAGAGCATCTCTTCTCTCAGGGGAAGCAGTAGGGAACTGCATGAGTGTGTGTTTGCAGTCTTAAAGGAAGTATCCGTCGAATAATTATACAGTAGCGCTAGAGAACGAGTTTGAATGCGCGCGCTCATGAAGTTGCCTGTCGCTCGGTCGAGAAAGCATAAGAAATAGGAGGGCGGCTATGACTTACCGTAACCACTTCTCTACCCACCAGTTTTCACGTTACTATTGCTCAGAAAGTAATGAAAGGAAATCGCTCAAACTTTCTGGATTTATGTTTTACGCCAATATAAACTTATCCACATAGAACAAAACGTAGGTTAATTATTCCAAGGACACCTCCTTTAAGAGGTTCTCCCAAGAGAATGATATCACGAAGTTAGTTAAAAATCGCAGGTATGTAAAAGAGAACTTGGCGACTCTTCTCAACTGGTTCGTCGGCAACGCGAAAGTTTGAAACTTAAAAGCTATTCGTAAATTAGTGAAATAATATGAAAGAGAGAATGAGAATGAAACACAGTTCTTACCCTAGCTTCCATTTCTTTTCGGGGGATTAGAAAGGAACTTTTCTTCGCACTCTTCGCGCGAATATTAAAGCTGTCTATTTGGTTTCTGGCCCGAGATCGAATAAAAGTTGAGAAATCACATGTATGTAGGACTGAGAATTCTCTATTTTTGTCGATTTTGTTCGCGAGATACTAAGGTTTCCCAGCTTTTATTAGAATTTGATAAACTCATGAAAAACTTTACCCCATAGGGTACTGAACAACATTCATCTAGGTTCTCTAGGTGCTAGGACTATAGAAGGAACTCTCCTCTGTACGAACCTGGGGTTGGCGTAAAATAAGTGGAACACGACGAAAAGTTTTATTTTCGAGGGGTCTGTATCTCGGCCCCCAGGAGTCGTACAGACCCAAACGATAGTGATTTGGAATCTGTGCCCTAGCCGAAATCCAAATAACGCTACCGCCAATTCCACATATCCATCGAAAGATTTTCCAATCAAATATCACTGCGAACCCACGACGTCTTGATTAAAGTTCTGTGCTATCTTCTGAAAATAAATGAAATGATAGCTTTGAATAGTTAACAAGGCCAATAAATCCGAAGCCCTTTCTTTCTTTTATCCAAGCTTTTGTATTGAGATCTTTACAATTTGCTATATTTAGGTTTCTGCATTATTTTGCTATCTTCTTGTCGAGTTTGAATGCTCCGTCGGTCAAGTCATCCTTGTGAAATCTTTCGAAATCTCATACTGCTAACATTCACTGATGTAAATATGTGCATGCAAATATTTTATTGTCGATACTGCGAATCTTGCAGAAGAGACCAAATAAACAATGGGCTCGGTTTTATCATCATGTTAGTAATTGTTGCTTTATCGTATAAGTAAGCGATGAAATGAGATAGCATGACACAAAAGGAGAGTGCAGACGAAGAGTGAAAGGGAGAGAGAGTGAGAGAGAAAGAGTGTCACCTCGCAATCAACAAAATCTGCAGCAGGCGAGGCCTGCGAAGGACAAGCGAAGCGTCGTCCTCTTTCTTCTTCTTGTCATTCTCACTAAGCACTTCCGGGAGGAATGCACTGGTAATCTCCTCAATCACCGAATCCGAACTTCCTGGCCAATCCCGCTTTCTCATGAAACTCGGGCCGTGAGATGACATTTTCTTACCAGCTCGACCATCTTTCTTTGCTTCTGTCGACCTGAATTTAAAACCTTTTTATTCTGTGTCATATATGAGATATATATATATATAAACTTGCGCACTGTGCCATGGCGTTTGAGGAAAGGAGAAGCAGGACTAAGAGGAGAGCGCAGACGCTGAGAGACACGTCGCCTCCACGCAAGCGGCGATGGATTTTGCCGCCTGAAAGAGCCAGAGAAAGAGAGAGAGGTGATTTATATATAAAATAATAAAAATTACAAAAGCAAATTTTTTAGTTAATAATAATACATGTCTTATTTCTCACACCAAGACAGGATTGAATCCTATTTGTTTGTAATAGAGAACAGGTAAATTGAAGACATAAGAAAACAAGAGCAAGGAGAGCATGAAACTGGAAAGGGAAGAAATAAGTTGAAAAATGACCAGTTTCTGAAAGGAGTGAAAATTCTCTCTTACCTGGCATCCGCCGCGAGTCGTGGCCCTTTCGCCTCTCTCAGACACGCGCCTCCCTTCAGCTTTGCCACTCTCAGAAGACGGAACACACGATGAACTACCTGGCCTTCGCGCCTCTGGGGCGCGCTTCCTCCAGGGCACTCGATGGGATACCTAAGAGAGAGAAAGAGGAGAGAGAGAGGAGAGGGAGAGATACAGAGAGAAAGAGAATGAGAGGGAGAAAGGGAGAGAGATATACAGAGAGAGAGGGAGAGAGAGTAGAGATCGGGAGAGAGATACAGAGCGAGAGAGATATATAGAGACAGATATACATATAGAGAGAGGAGAGAGAGAGAGAGAGGGTGAGAGAGGGAGAGAGAGAAGAGAGAGAGGAGAGGGAGATACAGAGAGAGAGAGAGAGAGAGAGAGAGAGAGAGAGAGAGAAAGGGAGAGAGATACAGAGAGATATACAGAGAGAGAGGGGGGGAGAGAGAGATACAGAGAGGGAGGGAGAGAGAGGAGAGAGCGGGAGAGAGATACAGAGCGAGAGAGATATATAGAGACCGATATACATAGAGAGAGAGGAGAGAGATACAGAGAGAGAGGGAGAGAGAGGGAGAGAGAGGGAGAGAGAGAGAAGAGAGAGAGGAGAGGGAGATACGGGGAGAGAGAGAGAGAGAGAGAGAGAGAGAGAGAGAGAGAAAGAGAGGGGGAGGGAGAAAGGGAGAGAGATATACAGAGAGAGAGGGAGAGAGAGTAGAGATCGGGAGAGAGATACAGAGCGAGAGAGTTATATAGAGACAGATATACATAGAGAGAGAGGAGAGAGATACAGAGAGAGAGAGGGAGAGAGAGAGAAGAGAGAGAAGAGAGAGAGAGGAGAGGGAGATACGGGGAGAGAGAGAGAGAGAGAGAGAGAGGGAGAGAGATAGAATAGTCTTCGGAATTCTTATGGACGCTTCAAGAGAAACGCAGGCGTAACGGTGAAAGAGGGAAGGAAATAGAGCGATATTAGGAAAAGAAGTACACATATAAAATATCAAAGAAAAACGTTTATATGTCGAAAATACTGAAATAAGATAGTCGTGCCTTCTCGAGATATTCTCACCTCGGAGGACTACGTTCCGTTTGTGAGAAATTTTATGTACCTTATGGTTAGGGAAGAGGGCGTCGAATATGTCGGAGAATGGATCAAAGCATGCAAATCAACATATGCATTTTCATCATTTACAATCTAGTATTTACCTTGGCAACCTCTCCCCAAGCGAGATCAGACCTGGCAGGAAAACGAAGCATGAATTTGATGCAACTGCTCGGCCAGACTGGACAAGGACTGACTCTCGCACACCTCACTGACATCACTCTCTCACTCTCTCACTCTTCCTCTCGCCCTCTTCTCTCTCACTCTTTCTCTTCTCTCTCACTTACTCTCTTGTCGTTTCTCTTTCGCTTCCCACTCTCTTTCCACTCACTGTCTAATCTATTCTCTTCCCTCTCACTTCGTATTCATGGTTCCTCGTTCACTTTCGTCCACAAAAGCTTTCAGGTCATAAAGAAGGAAGTTTTTAAATAGAACGACAAAAATTGAGGACAAAAGAGAAGTGCGGATTTGAAGAACGAACATGTATAAGAATTGAAAGAAAAAAGAGCCAGAGAAGAATGCTCGACTTCGGATTTCATAATGGTCATTCTTCAAGGAATGTTCAAACTGAAACGTCACACCGGACGGTAAAAATATTCAGCATGTGAAGAAATGGAATTTAGATGTGGTAAATAATGTGGACGCAGCGGAGGCGGAGTGGGTTGGCAGTGGGGAACGGGGGCCGAGTGGGTTGGCAGGCACTTGAAAAGGACACCACACTTTACAGAATAATAACAATATTTGCTATAGCCATTGTGTCGATGGAAAGAAAAAGATAAAATCACAGTAAAATTTTACTCGATTGTGCTGAAATTGTTTAATTTGAATATTTACAAAGAATTAAAGACCTTTTTCCAGCTCAATATCACTCGGTTTAAAATCAATTAGTCGGCTGAAGATCTTTTCATCATGACAGAAAGGCAATTAAGACCATCTCGATCTGCCAATTCCCTCTTCTTTCATTCTTCTCCAGCTACCAAATGAGCGAAACTTGCACAGTAAAACATACCATTTTTGGAAAAAAAATTATATGTGAAGGAGAAGGATAGAATCTATAATAGCTGTGATGTAACTCATTCAACTGCCTTTAATGAGGGATAAGGAAGATAATGCGTAGTCTTTTTTTAGACCGAAGAGTGTGAGAGTCGCTTACGATTAGAACTATGGAAGAAATGAGCCGCGAATGTGGCAAATGATTTTAGTCTCTAGCATGGCAGAGAATGGAAGAAGAGAAGGAAGGCAAAAGGCAATTGGCGAGTGATTGCAAGGGGAGTAACGAGGAGAATGGAAGACTGGAGACACCATTACATTTGCATCGGTGACGTAGACCGAGTCGCCCTCCTCTACCCTACATGCCCTTCGGCAAGTCTCTCTCTCTCTCTCTCTCTCGCTCCTTATCTCTCTCTCTCCCTCCCTCTCTCTCTCTTCTTAAGCTCTCCTCTATCTCTCTACCTCTCCTCTATCCATCTATCTCTCTATCTCTCTTTCTATCCCTAATTGTAAAAAAAAACTTTCCAAAAATTAGTTGGGACAAATATGATGTACCGCCAGAATGGCCGATTTGTAACGAAGCGCGCTCAAAGTTCCAATCAGCACACAAGTAGCTCGTGGGCAAGGAAACAATATGAAAAGATCGTTATGTATTTTGAATCTCTTGTTTTTCCACATCCAGCCGTGCTATTAATCTTGAGAAAACTGACGCCAGTTTGGCCAAACGTTCATGACTGTTTCATTTTGAGTTCAGTGAAATTTCAATGAAATATTTCTTAGAGTTCTTCTGGGGAATCCTTTGGATTTACCTTTTTATTATGATTTACCTTTTTATTATTATTTTCTCGCAAAACGAAGTGTTCCTTTCGTATGTCACCAGCGAGAGTGCGGGAGCTTATGTAGGCACTCACGGCGACACTCAAATACTACACACTCGGAGACTGGGCAATACCTCCAACACACTAAGCAAGCACCACCACCGCAACACAACTCTGGAGCAGAGTTGTTGAGCGGGATAGTGGACCTCTCACGTCCGGTCACATCTGATAAATGGGCGCTACTGTGCTGGAGCATCTGCTGCATTTGCGAGACGATGCTGAGTTGGAAGTAAGACTTTCGAAAGAATAAAGTAAACTTATTCAACATGGAAAGAGCAACATCAACCAAGGAAAGAAATGTAACGAAACTAGAAATAACAGTTCCTCTAAGAAGTCTCTATACAGATGTCATCGGATGGCCCGATGGCCCACCCACCGATTGGAATGAATACCCTAACTTACATAACAAACAAACTATAAGTAATTGAATACACTCTAGTTATGTTGTTACTGTCTATTTCTGTATTACTAATAAACTTTTAAGATTCTAATAAAGCAAATAACCTTCCTCTTCTCAATTCACAATCACTATTCAAGCTTATGGAACGTGAAGAGAGAGAAGAAACCGTAACGAATGACTAATCAATACTGTAAAAAGTCTACAGTAACATCAGTGATTCAAGAAAAGAGTCACTGAATAAAAAAACAAGTTTCTGTCGTTTTAACAACTCAATGCTTAATTTTTAAAGATAAATGCAAGAATAAAAATGTAAAAGAAACCCCCCGACTCTGGAACTGCTTCTGGGACTATGGCGGCCCGTAGTGCGTGTTGCGGTCGCGTCGCGTGCGGAAGGTAGCGAGTATCTCGACCTCTTTCTTGCGCACTTCGCTCGCCTTGGAAACAAGTTTATTTACTATCGTTTAACGCTCATACTTTCAAACAAATCCTTAAATAAAAACGAAAATCTCGGTAAACAAAACAACTTTAAAAAACTTGCATGAGCCGGATATTCGGCAGAATGCTAAAAAAAATACGTCTTCAAACCTTCAATCCGGAAAAAAACCTGCTTACTTCTACGAGTCGAAGAAGTGCAGCAGGACGATCTTGTCCTGCACGTCCGTTCCGTAGTCACGGACGACAGAACAACCGACGACCTGAAGAACCCTCTTTATTAATAGTGTTTGTAACAACTGAGTAATTATAGGCATCTTTGCATATTCAATCACATCTAAAAGGCTTTGATGCTGACTTTCGATAACAAACCTTGCGTGCTTCGCCATCCTGATCACACTTGCAGAGACCAAACCATTCCCCTAGGACCTTCTTGTCGAAGACCTTCATGAGCGGAATGGAGTGCTCCTTGCAGAGCGCCTAAACCAGCAGGCGCATCCTTTACAGCAGACGCAGCCGAGGCGGCCGCTGAAGGCGCCGGCTTGATATCATCTCTGCAGGAATACCTCTCTCCAACATTACATTCAAATAAACATCAATTGGTTCTCTTTATTCAACGGAGTTTGGGTCTAGAACACGCACTGAAATAGCAAAATTTATAAAATTAGCACGCACAAATAAAGAATTATACTTAAAAGCGACAAGTTGTCGAAGCTAAAGAAGTTGAGTTGCCTTCAAAAAATTTTACTAGGCCGAGCTTGTTTCAAATTCCACTTGTTCTTGGTTGAGAGTTGTGTCACATTTAAAAATGCGGAAATAGTGTGCAAAACTGAGAGGGCAAAAGTGAGTAGAAATTTTTTAGAATGTTTTCTTCTCTCACTTTTACTCACTCTCTCGTGTCAGAGATATAAACTTTAGCGACCTTTCATGGTCATAGCAGTTTGAAACATACGCCACGATACGCATTGGATAAGGGTAAATGTGACTGAACTCAGCCTTTTTCCATAGTAAACCGGTGCATAACCTGCATGATCTTTTTATTTATGATCGTTCATATTTCACTCAGCTCTGATTTCAGTTTTCTTCCTAGATTAATAGCACGGCAGCACACTATAATTGACCAAGTTATGAGGGTTAAAATTAGGCTCAGAGTTCGCCAAGCAAAAATTTTACAATCATCTCACATCATTCTAACTCAAGTTTGGAATGAAGTAATAATTATGCTGTATGTGGAATTTTATCTACATTTCAATAAAATAGAATCAATATGTCTGTAATTTAATAGATATTTAAGGCGCGCAGATTGGAATATATCGGCATTTTGGAGAAACATCACTGTATATGTGCATATAGCCGTAAAGATATTTTAGAGGGAGAAAATAGGATGATGAGGATGCTGGAGGGAAAGAGAAAAGTGAAATGGCATCCAAAGTTCAAAGCAATTACATATGCAAAGCACCATTCAGAAGGACGCGACCTGCAAAGTCTCCGCTAAAATATATTTATTTATGTATTTAAAATAAATTATAATCCTATAGGATACGAGCATAAAGGTAACCGAAATTATTGAATTGATATTTTCTCCAAAATAGAAAATAGTCGTAAATGATTTGGACAAATAGGAGAAAGCAATACTTTGACTGATGGTGAGCAAATGGAGCTTTCTGCCTGGAATTGGATATGCCAGCAGAGCAGATTTGCAGTGGACAGTGGCCAGCAGCCCCGCCGCCATCTCTTCTCATAGACTTCCAGTGACATACAAATCATCCACTTTCAGCTTCCTTCTTTTCTTTCCTACTCCAATTTGGTATTTCTCTTGTTTTTGATTTGATTTGTCACAGCAAGAAACTTCTCTTCTCACTCTTTAAAAAGTTCAAGTCAAAGTATTTATTCCCCGGCCTCTCTCTCCTCAAGGGATTTCTCTCATCTCCGCTGAAAATAACGTCATCATTCTGATTAGGAGTGACAACTGTATAGAATGGCAAGCAAGAGAGAGAGAGAGAGAGAGAGAGAGAGAGAGAGAGAGAGAGAGAGAGGATAGAGAGAGAATGGCAAGCAAGAGAGAGAGAGAGAGAGAGAGAGAGAGAGAGAGAGGATAGAGAGAGAATGGCAAGCAAGAGAGAGAGAGAGAGAGAGAGAGAGTGAGTGAGTGTGAGAGAGAGAGAGAGGCAGTGAGGGGGATAGTGTGAGGAGGTCGAATGATTCAAGAACAGCTCTTAATGGCAGCACGCGCAGCACGGACCACGCGATGACAAATGCTTCACTGATTTTCCTTGTCTGTCTCATTCTCTTCCTGTCTCTTTATCTTTAAGCATCACTATATTTCTCTCTCGATTTCTCTATTTCCCTAAACATCATTCATTGCCAAGAACTCTTGAGCCTAACTCGGTCTCTTTATTACTTGTTATCTCTTTCTCCCTCTCTCTCTCTCTCTCTCTCTCTCTCTCTCTCTCTTCCTCTCTCTCTCTCTCTCTCTCTCTCTCTCTCTCTCTTCCTATCTCTCCCTATCTCAGTCACCAGAAAGAGGATGGACGTAGGAATGGAAAATTAGTTGCTCTGGCTAGTTCTGCCATGTTGAAGCACTGGCCGGATAAAAAATCATGTTAAAGTTTTTTGGTCGAATTTAATACTCCTCTTACGAACAATTATTTTCATATCATCACTGCGATTTTTTTTTGCTTTTTTCATTGAAAACAATTCGTAGGAAATGAAAATGTATTAGTAATACAAGCCACTTCCGACCGATTCATACTCTCTCTCTCTCTCTCTCTCTCTCTCTCTCTCTCTCTCTCTTTCTCTCTCTCACTCTCTCACTCTCTCTCTCTTTCTCTCTCTCTCTCTCTCTTTCTCTCTCTCACTCTCTCACTCTCTCTCTTTCTCTCTCTCTCTCTCTCTCTCTCTCTCTCTCTCTCTCTAACCGCACTTCGCAATGGAAATACAAAAGTGCATGTTTGACAACTATAATTAAAGAAGACCACCAAACAGCAAAAACAGAGTAGGAAACGGAGCTTTTAACGTAAATGCAAGAGGTCTTATGAACTGTTTTATCGAATGAAACAAAATAAATAACAAATTGAAATGGAGATCCGCTGAAAAATGATCTTATATTAATGGAAGGAGGACATGGAAGAAGACTCGAAGGGAGTGGGTGGACCATTCAGCCAACGGTCCAATGGCTTGCATTCATCTAACTAAAGTCATAGACAAAATGTTTTGTGTCCAAAGAGCAGAATTTTACCTCGAACGGGAAAGATGTAAGTTTTATGATATGCACTATGAAGTTAGTGAAATATTCTTCCCAAGCTATCTATTCGATGGTTGCGCGTACTGAATAAATATTTCAGCCACATCAAGTTAGAATTGTGAACCTCGCGCAATAACAAAAGGGAGACGTACTGAGGAGCTTTTAGAGTTATGAAGAAAAGGGAACTAGAGGACATCGAAGTGTCTCCAGAAAAGGAGAAGTACGAGGCCGTCTTTGCATGGGAACACACACAAATATAGTTAGAAACAACATTTGTTTCGGCGTAAGGCTGAAAAAATACTTTTTGATATATCAAACAATGATTTTTATCCTTTGATATATTAAACAATATTGTTTCTGTATTGCGCCAAAACAAGGTTGTTTCAAAAAATTCTTTGTGAAGAAAGCAGATGATATGAGGTTCAGAGAGAATGAATTACTGGAGAAGTGATTATTATCTAGATGAATCAGAAGTAAAAAAATATCCAGTTGGCAAAATATGCATGATTCGTAGAAAATGCCCAGGAAACACAAGAATAAAGCACAAGCAGAGATAGGAACCTGAAGAGCGGCTCTTCTCAAACCTCTCCTTCCCACTTCATTGGCTTCTTATCACAAGTGCGATCAAACTTTCCGACGTTTCCATTGCAGAATTTTAATTCGGTTTGCCTAAGAAAGGTCTAGAACTTATTGGGAAGTCAAAGAAAATTCTTCGCTCTTCAACGCAAATCGCGACAGTTCTGGCTTTCTATTTGTTTGGAAAAAAATGCTATTTTTGCACTATGTAGACTAGTTAAAGTTTTTCCCTCGTCTCCCTATCGTTCTCTTCTAATTCTCTCCTCCTATTCTTTCTTTTCTAATTCTCTCCTCCTATTCTTTCTCTTCTAATTATCTCCTCTATTCCTTCTCTTTTAATTCTCTCTTCCTATTCGAAATAGTTCTGACCATCGACTGATCGAGTAGACATGCGGAAAAGGTCCGTTATGACGTCTCCTTACGCTGTTTATTTTTTCCTACGAGAGAGGCAGTATCACGAACAAATGGAAGAATCCACCGAAATGCGGTACGCAAAGAAAGGAACTCAAGAACTTGATATCTCGAATCGTAACTTTACTCGTTCGAAGCTTGTCAAATGCTCAAGGCATCCGAAGTAAAATTTGCAGTTGTAACGCTTTCATTAAAACCATTAGACACACTTTAAAGCATGAAATCCAAAAGATATGAACAGATCATTGGAAAATTAATGAAAACCTACAGCAATTTAAGTGAATTACTTGGAAAATTGATTACAAGCTAAAGAGTTCTAGTATAGGTGAAACCATACGTTTATATGCCTCTTGGAGCCACGATACAGGGCGGCAGAAATGAAGAGGATTGTAGAAGTGACCAGCACACAAAAGGAGGAGCTGGCAAATGCGAAGAGATGAGGAGAAAGGCAGAGGGAAGAGTGCTGGCCAGGCCCAAGGGTGGAGAGGGCGGCTGCTTCTGGGGCCTCTCCTCCACGGCCACCGGAGACTGCTGAAAAAGGGGCGGATCTCATAAGTTGGATAATACTCCACCATTGCACATCTCAAATGGTTACATTTCAGAGTCTTAAGATCAATTATTTATTACACACTTTTTTCTCAATAAATTTATTTTTCGCGACTTGCATTAAAGTTGTAGATACATATAATTGGAAAGTTTCTTCAAAATACATACATCGCATGATTACAAAAGAAGTTGTTCTCGAAGAACTTTGGCTGAGAAAGAGTGAATTGAGGGGAGATTACTGGCAGTGATAGATTAGTACCCCAGGCAGTTCGCAGGGGAAGATTAAGAACTTCTTGAAGCCCCTGATGTCAGAAGAACCTCTCTTTACACCCAATCCTTCAACTACAAGACAGCATCCATCCCGTAGGCGTCATTTCTCTTTTCGCGCCGTTCGTTGGGGGTTGTCTTGTCACACCTTATTCATTGCGGGGGCAGAAATGGTCTCTCTCTCAGCAAGGAATGCCAAGGCTCCACTTCACGCGGCTCGGTAAACAAAGCAGAAATACACGTTAGAAGCCATTTCGAAGAGCTTATCCTCTTAACCGGATTGCGGGCCTCGTTTCTGCCACCCACTCGAGGCCATCTGCCGAGACTACTCGGTTGTTGACCAAAACATGCCATTTCAGAGATGAGGCAAGGAGAGACAGATTATCTTCTTTAAGGGGACAACACATCTCCATTTCCAGCTATACAAACTACTGTTTTGTGTAATTAAATTTTCTCAAATTATTTCCTGAAGTGGTGGTTAATTAAGTACATTATTGATCATTATCTTTAGTGACAATAGAAATTTATGTGCAGGAGGAAAAAATTTAAGCTACCAAATCGCCTTTGGTAGTTGTCAAGCAGCAGGACTCGGGCGTTGAGAAGAACAGCATTGCCCTCTGCTTCTCTCTTATTCCTCCTCAAACTTCTTCTCTCTGCTCCGTCGCAGACCTGTACTCATTTAGAAGCATTTTATAAGCATCATTCATAGAAATCGAGGAAAACTGACAGGCGGAGCAGCGCAAAGTTCTGTGTAATCAGAGTTCTTGTTGTCAACGAGAAGATGTTCGAACCTCAAAGTGACCAGATCAAAAATATCCCCCTGAGCACTTCCACTGCTCTTTGTTTGAGAAGGCGGTAGGGATGACGTTTCTTTCATCTCTTCCGCCTTTGCAATTTACAGAACCCGAGGTCAAAAATGGTCTTCGTGCATCATTTCCGCCCCTTCTTCCCCGTTTTGTGTGGTTGCTGCTGACGTCTTGTTCTTGTTCCCACCGACCATGAGATCTTTCTTTGTTCTTAAAATACCCTCGAGATGAACTTTCTTTTACAACTGAAGATGAAAGAGAGATTCCTCACCTCCGGATGCAATATTTGACTGCGCATCTCAAAAGCAACTCATCCGTGTCCGGGTACTTAAATGCCATGACATCAGCGAAAGCACGCGAATCCTCCTCCGAGTACCTGCACAGCCAATCTCACTCTCTCTCTCTCTCTCTCTCTCTCTCTCACACACACACACACTCTCTCTCTCTCTCAAACTCTCGCTCTCTCTCACACACACACACTCTCTCTCTTTTTTTTCTCTCTCACATTCTCGCTCTCTCTCTCTCACTCACTCTGTTGGTCTGCTTCCTTCTCTGCTATAATATTCTGATTTTAATATTGAAGATGGTGACTCGATACATTGGCAGGCAACACGGTTGATATTTCTGTCTGCTTGTGGATTGTCTATCCCTTTTCCCTTAGCCGTAGTATTTAATATCCCTGTGCATATTCATGAATAGGAAACACCGATTCTCATGCGAGAAGTTTGGCGAGTCACTGAGAGTTGAGGAAGTGCCAACCACGTTTAGAATAACAGGAAGTGGATACTTGAAAAGGATTCAGAGAAAGAGGAAGTTATGATGAGGGGAAAGAATACGACAGGAGAAAGAGCTGAAACTATTTCATTTTAAGGTTCAAATTCGCACTCGCTTCGCTAATGAATTCTTGGATGAAAATGCAAATATGAAATTTTCATGAAAAATAACATGACGTGCGTTCTTTCATAATGAGACGCACCTACTCTTTCGATTATTTTGAAATATGTATAATGTGAATGAAAATGAAAATGACTGGATATTGGAGAAGAGAGTGCGGTCAACACTGCAGCCATCGACAGCGAGGAGGAATTCTTCTCCAGAAGGAGCGAAGGCAGAGCAAGAGACCACGCGGAAGCCGTAGAGAGCTGAGAAAGAAAGAACTGCCATTCCAGTCATTGCTTCATCGTTCACCACTTCCATATATCATTTGAATGAAACATTGAGAACTGACGAGAGTGCTGTTGCAGCAGCCACTCCATCATGAACTTCTCTCCCACGCGCACACCCAAGACATCCCCTTTCGAGTGACCGGACTCCCGCCACGAATCGGTGAAGTCATACGGTAGAGTGGAATCGGGAGCCCGCAGCCGAAGACGCAGCGGAGGTCTCTCTGGCATCTCATGAAGATCCGCACTCGGAGTCAAGTCACTGTGAAATCAAGGATTATATTCATCTTCATTTCATTTATTAGTAATGACTGAAGGAAACAATAGAAAGAAGAACCTTATGAAGTCGAGATTGGCAGCAACGGTCTGTGGTTCTTGCTGGAAGAGACAGTGAACTGAGAAGGTGACGTCACCCCTCGTAAGAAGTTCGGGGTGGAAGGCAACTGTCAGAGTCATTTCCAGCTCCACTTTACGAGAGACTGGCTGAGCAGGAGGAAATAGTCAGTAAAGAAGAGAAGTATTCAAATATATAAGTAAATGCCTCAAACAGACAGTTCGCTTCATTTCGACTCCGCAGCGTCGATTCTGTGAAGTGGAAGACCAAAAGATGGAGTAGTGGAGTTGTCATCGGGTGAATAGACAACGAAACAGTCAGGAATGCGTCTACGCCTTCGGATGTACATCGAAAGCAGCCATTCGTATTTATTTAATTCCATCTGTATTCTAAGTACCTGCCCTTCAAAGATATCCTCGCTTCGAGCAGTTAATCGAATCTCATCCGGGCCGCATTTCACCGTTGGTATATCTGTGAATGTGCAAAAAATTAGAGTTTAAGGTAAATAATATTTTATCGAAAGGAACTGACGGAGTAGGCGATTATCAACAATTCTGCCATGCACTGTTTGCATCTAAAAGAAATTACTGCATATAAAATGACAAGAATAGCAAAATACTTGTCATAGTTTGTACTAAATATGTGAACATACATATGTACGTGCATATAAATATGTATGTACGTATGCATGTATTTGCGTCCTATTTCCTTTTTTCCTTGAAACATATATACATACATATGTATGTATGTCCACAGTGAATGGAAGGGTCCCTTACCGAAAACGTCACTAGGAAGAGAGCGAATAGTGAACTAAGCATCCTGTTAATGAAGTGTCTGTCACAGAAGAGTCCGCCCACTCTCAACAGATATTTTGATTATGCCTAAAAACAAATTAAAAATATATCTGGATGCTATAAATTCTAGAGAGGACGGATGGAAGAAAGATTCGACAGGAGCAGAGGAGAATGAATGAAGAGAGAGAAAATGACCACTTTGCATGCATGAGTGAGGCCCAAAGCGACTCGATTCATAACAACAACTTACCCCATCTTGATCCTCTTCATCCCCTCCTCTAACCATTCCCTTCCTTCTTTCATTCTCTCCCCTCCTCCCTCTCTCTCTCTCTCTCTCTCTTCTAAAGGGTGCATTTGGACTGTCCTTTTTCCGTCCCTCCTCCCGAGACTCGCTCTCGTCCTTGACATCGATGGAAGAGGGAGTGCAGATATGGGCATTACGGCAGCCTGCCATGAGTTGTTCAGATTGCAATGAGAGAGCGAGAAGAGAGTAGAAAGAGAGGCCTGAAGATGTTCGATATAAGCAGAAAGGAATAAGGAGGCTGCTGATCCGAACGGGTCGTGACAGCGTAAAGGGCACTTCTTTGTTCGTCCACCACTTGCTTCTCTCATGTATAGTACAGCACATTGAAACCATGGAAGAGCAGAGGGAGGCTTGTTCCACCACAATGGGACAAACTACTGTGTATACTGCCCATCGCTTTCTAGAAATGAAGTAATTATGCACAAAGCATTAATTTGTCTGTCTGTATTATACATAAACGATGCGCCTCTCGTAGTCAAGGTAGCTAAACAAGTTTAAATACATGCACAATCACCTAAAGGCCAGCAGAGCGGAAATAGAGGGAAAGAGGAAGAGATGCAAAATAACACTGTCAGCAAGAAGACGAACTCAGAGCTGAAGAATCTGGAGTTCTATCGAGCTCAAGCAGTTCAAGCACCTACGCCCGAGTGCGGCGACAATAAACGGGTCATGTAGCAGCAGAGGTGGGAATGAGCCTAAAATTTTTGGGCCGACCCGGCCGGAAATTTCCGGGCCATGTAATTTTGGGCCCGGCCCGGTCTTTACTTTTTAATGTAAAAAAATTCGGAAAAAAATTAATAATAACATTTCCAACTAAACTAAGTAATTTGATGTTCTCATTGCCATATTTAGTATATGTAAACCAATTTCAAATACTTCCGAAAAGTTAAAGTTTACGTCTTTACCATCAGCCGGGAATTTCTGACTTAAGGGCCCAATCGGGCCTACGGGCCGGTCCAACTTTTCTTGGGCCCGGCCCGGGCCTTGGGAAATTGGGCCGGCCGGGCCTACCAATTCCCACCTCTGGTCGGTAGTCCGAGTTGGAAGGGAAGGCCCTAGCAGATGACTACAAGGAGAAAGTATTTGTAACCTTGCACTGAGTTCCACGTCGTGAGAATATCTTTCATTTCCAAGCGAGCCTCGCAAGATAAACGAAAAGATGTCATTTGCGTGCCAGACTCAGAAGCTGATTCCCAAGTCTCTCGCTTGGATTAAGATTCAATCAGGACGCGGCTTTTCCAAAGGAGAAGCAAAGAAGAAAAACAAAAACCGTAGTAGAAAAACAGAAATGAATTTCAATAGAAGAGCCATGATTGCAAGGATAATTGAGATTGGAAGATAGATTGCGTGGAAATGAGAAGACCGTCAGGAGTTCAGTTGCCATTGACGAGAGCGATGAGCCCATCCTTGTAAGCACCCGAGCAGTCGCCCTTTATCATGTGCTCAAGGCTCTGCTTGTACAGAGACTGGAAGGAGTAGCGGATCTCTACCATGTCCACTTCGCAGCGAGACACCACTACACGGATCAAGTCATTGTCACGCGTGCCCAATCCCTGCAAGTGGGAGACAGAGAAGGAGAGAGAGAGAGAGAAGAAGAAGAGAGAGAGAAGGAAATAGAGACGGAGAGAGAGATGGAGAGAGAGAGAAAGAGAGAGAGAAAGAGAGTAAGAGAGAGCGGATAGAGGGAGTGAGCAGATAGAGAGAGAAGAGAGAGAGTGAGAGAGAGGGAGAGAGAGAGTGAGAGAGAGATAGAGAAAGTTCAAAGCTGAAACCTTCATAGAATTGAAGAGAAGCGAGGCGAGATAGGCTGGTTTGTTTCGGACGACAGCACAGACTGCAAGGAACCCGTCCCGGATGTCCCCGCTGAACTCACTTTCGATCGCTTTCTCGATCGAGTGGTTCGTCATCTCAATGAAGAGAGTGAAGAGAGTGAAGAGAGTGAAGAGAGAGAAGAGAGTGAAGAGAGTGAAAAGAGTGAAGAGAGCGAGCAGGCCAACCTTGTTGTACTCGTCGAAGACAAGTCTGAGCTGAGCGAAGTTCTGCGCAGCCAGAATGGAGTTAAAGCACGATTCATCCGTGCCCAGCTTCCTCTCCCCCGCAGCGAGAAGCCGACCGGCATCTTGATTGGCCCGCAGGGGGTCTGTCACCCCACTCTCGTCACGGCCACACGCACTCAGAGACACCAGAAGACGCTTGAAGCAACCCGACGTGTCCCCGATCAAGTCTGCCTCCAGCTCACGACGGTAACTGGAACAGAGAGGGAGAGAGAGAGAGGAGAGAGAGGATAGAGATAGAGGAGAGAGAAACAAAGAGAGGAGAGGAGAGGAGATAGAAACAGAAAGAGGAGAGAGATAGAGGAGAGAGAAACAGAGAGAGGAGAGGGAAACAGAGAGAGGAGAGAGATAGAAACAGAAAAAGGAGAGAGATAGAGGATAGAGAAAAGGAGAAAAGAGAGAGATAGAGGAGAGAGCAACAGAAAAAGGAGAGAGATGGAGGAGAGAGAAACAGAGAGAAGAGAGAAATATACCGAAAGAAAGATAACTGACAGTTGGCGATAAGCCGTCTTGATTAGTTGTACTTGTTCATTGGTGCGAGTTGTCATAATCTCGATCAGGACAGATTCCTTCGTTCCCAGACCCTGCAAGCAGATCCCCTCTACAATTAGTAATTCCTCTATTTAATTTCAAACTTTTCTGAAGGAATGTATCAAAGTGACAATTAGATTAGAAAGAGAAGAAAAGCTGACAGCCATGGCCTTGTAGAGTTGCATTGCATCGTATCTGGCCGGCTGCTCCATCAAAGCGAGGATCAGATCTTCGAAGTCTCCACTCAACTCGCTACGCAGATCACTCAGCAAATCCTTCCCGTACATCACCTTTAATGAACTCATTCTAATATAAGTTATTTCTATTCTCACTTTCTGTTTCCGTCACACGGAAATGACTGCATGTTTAGTTCGCATTTTATTATATTTGTATTTCCCGCTCCCATTTGTAAGCGGTGTAGGACCTATGCGGTCGCGTGGTGGCTGACCTCTCCCTCGCATACGTGCATGCTAGGCCTATCCCGTCTCTGCCAGCTCATTGTTAGCGTCTCTCCTTCCCCGGGCCGGCAGGGCCTCTCCTTCTCCTCTTCACTTCTTTTACTTGCTGTTATGCCATGTTGTGTTTAGTAGAGTTAATGTAACTCTTCCTCGTTTATTATTACTGATGTATTGATATGGGCCTCTGGCCATGCTTATAATGCGATTGCTGGCATTTGTGCCAGTTGAGCATCTTGATGTAATATGTGTTGCTTATGTAATTTCATCATTATTTCATATATGCTTGTTTCCTCAACTGTTTCTCTCTCTCATTCTCTTTCCACATTCTTTCTCCTCGGCGTCATTGTCATGCTTGCGTGTAAGGCCATCCCGCCCCTCTGACGGCTTTCAACCGTGCTTTAAGGGTTTGGCGTCCAGGGTTGGCGCCTCCGTGGTGGTTCGTCTCCACCTCCTCTTCCTTTTTTCTCCCTACTTCCTTCTACTTTCTCTCCTCAAGGACTCCGCGTCCAACTCCAGCTTTTATATACATTTCGTCATAAGGTTGTAACCTTCCAGTTATTTAGCTTCTCATTCACTTCTCTCTCTCTCCATACATACTTCTCTCTCATCAATCAATACGTGATTGGCCAGTGAGCCATCTCATAGTTTTCTCTCTCTCTCTCTCAACTCTCTCTCTCTCTCACTCTATCAATCGATACGTTCTTTACCTAGCAAGCCTGATTGCTAGTTGGCCACTTCATTACTCTACCGGTCATTAAGGTTTAATCTATTATTAATTCTTGTAATAAATCTCTTTTATTACTCGAGTTAGTCCCCTTTATAAAGATTTGTAAAGAGGACAGAGTCATTCGGAGGTCGTGCGTGCCCTTATCATTCAGGCTCACGGTAAGGGCCATCTCCGAAACATGGTGCGTCGGCCCATCCGACGCCCGGGCACCGGACTGGCAGGCGAGCGGTGCCCACTGAAGACGACCGACTCCAGAAGAGACGAGAAGAAGGGGCCCGAGAGCCCCAAGCAGAGGTTAGGACCTGAGTGTCCCGTGGAGAAGAGCGGCCCCGAGTGGCCCGAGCAGAGAAGGGGGCCCGAGTGCCCCTCGAGGTCCACGGAGCCCGTGTGCTCTGTGAAGATGGGGCTAACGAGGGAAGCCTCTTTCCATAACCCAGCCAATCGTGATCCAAGTAAGTTTCCTATGTAGTCCTTCTCGAAAGATGTGTATTAAACTATTTTAAAACTGCGCTCGTCGCATTTGCGATTTTATATGAATTTTTGAAAAATGAGTAAAATTTACATACGAAATACTCGAACTTTATCAGTCGTGGTTTTGACTCTACTAACGTGGCGTTGGCAGCGTAGTGGGTTGCGCTCCCGCCTTCAATTTTCGAGGTCTCGGTTCGATTCCCTTTGGTGACGAATTTTTTGCTGCTACTGTTTTGTTTATAGGGATAATAAAGGGCACTCTAAAGGGTATTTTTAAGCGATTTTGAGTGTATGCAAAACCTTATTATAATACTTTTGCGATGTACTCTATAAGAAAATTTTTCGGCAATATCTTACTTTTCCAAGATTTGCGATCCGAAAGAGGCCGTCCGTCCCCAATAGGGAAAATTTTTCCTAAAATTTTTTTTGTTGAAACTTTCCCCAGGGTGTTATATGATGCCATGAAACCGAATCTGAAATTCGTTTTGCTCGATTTTGCCGTTTCCATGAATTACGGCAGGTTTTCCGTGAAGTCAATTTCTCTCGGGCATGGTAATACTTACTGATATACCGTAAGTTCTGAAAATTACGAAATCAATCAAAACACATCTCATATTTGGTTTAGTCGACACAAATATCCCCCAATTAGGGAGTTCTAGCCAATTTGAAGCAAATATGTCAATTACCGAAAACTACCGTAACTTGGAAACGGCAAAATCGAGCAAAACGAATTTCAGATTCGGTTTCATGGCATCATATGACCCCCTGGGGAAAGTTTCAAAAAAAAATTTTTTGGAAAAATTTTCCCCTATTGGGACGGGCCTCTTTCGGATCGCAAATCTTGGAGAAGTAAGATATTGCCGAAAAATTTTCTTATAGAGTACATCGCAAAAGTATTATAATAAGGTTTTGCATACACTCAAAATCGCTTAAAAATACTCTTTAGAGTGCCGTTTATTATCCCTATAAACAAAACAGTAGCAGCAAAAAATTCGTCAGGAAAGGGAATCGAACCCAGACCTCGAAAATTGAAGGCGGGAGCGCAACCCACTACGCTGCCAACGCCACGTTAGTAGAGTCAAAACCACGACTGATAAAGTTCGAGCATTTCGTATGTAAATTTTACTCATTTTTCAAAAATTCATATAAAATCGCAAATGCGACGAGCGCAGTTTTAAAATAGTTTAATACACATCTTTCGAGAAGGACTACATAGGAAACTTACTTGGATCACGATTGGCTGGGTTATGGAAAGAGGCTTCCCTTGTAAGCCCTGTGAAGGATGTTCTTCACCCCCACTCGAATGTGGACGCCCACCGAAAGGTGGAAGAACTGATGGATGTTTCACCCCCACTCGAATGTGGACGCCCACCGAAAGGTGGAAGAAGTGATGGATGTTCTTCACCCCCACTCGAATGTGGACGCCCACCCAAAGGTGGAAGAAGTGATGGATGTTCTTCTCCCACACTCGAATGTGGACGCCCACCAAAAGGTGGATGAAATGGATGTTCTTCTCCCCCACTCGAATGTGGACGCCCACCGAAAAGTGGAAGAAAAGATGGATGTTCTTCTCCCCCACTCGAATGTGGACGCCCACCGAAAGGTGGAAGAGAGGGAAGAACTTCGCCCCCATCGCAAGATGGATGGCCAAGCCAACCGTCAAGAAGACGGCGCTTCCCGACCAGTCTCCAGAACGCTTCCCAGACAAGGAAGAAGCAGCAGCGGCTCGTGCAGCAAGAGCAGCGCGCCGACAACAACTCGACTACCAGGGAAGCGAGAAAGAGTCTCGGGCGGCCACTGTCAAGAAGACAGGAAAAGGAAGAAATGAAGACAAAGAAGAAGAAGAAGAGGAGGATCCCGCCGTCCTCTACCCTCCTCCGCCCAAGTACATCTCATCAGAAGAAGAAGAGATGGATCCAGCTCTCTTGTACCCTCCTCCGCCCGGGCACAACTCGTCAAGAGTGGCGCGCCGGCTACCGTACTCGCAGCAAGAAGCGAGTGGTGCTGGGCACCAACGGACGGAGAAGAGGGAAGAGAGAAGACTTCCGCCGACAACTCCACTCAGAGCGACGAGGACACCACAAGAAGGTCTCGCCTCGCCGGCCCACCACACCTCGGAAGATTCAGAGGAAGAAGAATACCGACAGTGGAGGCAAGAGTGGCTGAAGCGGAGAAGACTACGGCGACAACGGAGCGAGAGGCACAGCTGCAACGACGAACGCCAACCGGCTGCTGCTCAGGATGCAGCGACATGGCAGGTGGCGAGACACCACTCCCTTGGCAAGGACGAGATGGTGTCCGGTCGGGTCGAGACGACCGTCAAGAAGACCGTCGTCCACAACAGCCACACTTCACTCTCCGACTCAGAAGAAGATCTTAAGAGGAGACGACACCAGACACCACCACGGAGGATACAACCGAAGCCGCGTGGAGCAGCGCCAGAGTGTCTGCAACAACCACCGGCCAGAGCAGCGCCAGAGCGTCTGCAACAACCACCGGCCAGAGCAGAGGAAGAAGAACCGCCACCCAGGACTCTCCGGAGTCAAGAAGGACCGCGTGGAGCAGCGCCAGAGCGTCTGCAGCAGCCACCGGCCAGACAAGCTGAAGAGGAGGACTCCCCGCAGTCAAGGAGAACCACGTGGAGCTGCACATCGAGAAGTACACCACCAACCCTTCAGAGAAGCCCCAGCGATCCGTTCACTGAGGGCACCCGCACTGGACAAGGATCACGGATGCAGCAACGGAGAAGACCGCATCCCTGCAGCTGCACCAGAAGCAGCGATCAGGCAGGATGCAAAGAAGAGCTGTCCCCTCGAGGAAGCACCCAAGCCCGGTCAAGCTCAGCACCGGCACCCCTTCCAGAAGACGCCGCAGAAGCAGTCTCGGCACACGGAAGACCCCCAGTCGTCGATCAAGAAGGCCGACGACTACTCCAACTCCCAGCATCCAACACATCCACTCCAGCAGAAGCAGAAGCAGCGGCTTCCATCTCCATCTCCATCTCGGCACACAGACAACCTGCAGTCATCGCGAAGAAGCAGCGACGACTCGTCTCAAGATCAGCCACCCTCACAACAACTCCAGCAGAAGCCGAAGAAGACATCCCGGCCCCCAGAAGAGCAGCAGTCCAGAGTCAACCGGAAGGAAAAGGAACCCAGTGTCCCTCCTCGCTCCTGTCCGCACAACGACGATGGCTGCACTCACAACCGGACTTCCCCGCAGTCCTTCCCGCGGCCGCTGATCCAGTCTCGGCCCGCGCAGAACCAACATCCGGCGACGACGAGAGACCACGGAAGAGCAGATTCCTTGCGTGACTCCATCTCGGTCGTCCCCTCGCACATCTCTTCGTCGGAAGACAGCAAGAGCAGCAGTTCCAAGGCCAGCAGTCCCGGCAGGAACAAGAACCGCGTCCGCGGACGGCCGCCGCGATCGGCACACCACCAGCACCAGTACAACTGGCGAGATGTCGACCGCCCCACTTCCAAGACTCCTCTCATCGATGTCCCTTCCACCTCCTCCAACGACTTCGGCAAATCGACCATGCAGGGACACGGCAAGAAGAAGTCGCTCACCAGGAAGGTGAAGCATCCCGGCGCGTCGGACAAAACCCACTCCTCTCGGGCCGCCGCAGCGTCACAAGGCAATGCCTGTGATGACTTCCCTCCAGTCTACAGTATCCACTACCACGACTACACGCTTCCTGCTCTACACTCATCTCTCCAGCCACGAATTCCACTCAAGTACTTCCGAATCAAGTTCTTCCAACTCGAGCCGCTCAAGTTCTTCCGAGTCGAGCTCAAGTTCTACCGTAGTCGAGAACTACCGTATCGAGAGCAATCAGCAAGGACAACTACAGCAAGGATGTCAGCCCTTCCTCCCTCTCGTGTTGTTCCTTCCCCTCTTTCTTTCTTAGGCGGCAGTGTTTCCGTCACACGGAAATGACTGCATGTTTAGTTCGCATTTTATTATATTTGTATTTCCCGCTCCCTTTTGTAAGCGGTGTAGGACCTATGCGGTCGCGTGGTGGCTGACCTCTCCCTCGCATACGTGCATGCTAGGCCTATCCCGTCTCTGCCAGCTCATTGTTAGCGTCTCTCCTTCCCCGGGCCGGCAGGGCCTCTCCTTCTCCTCTTCACTTCTTTTACTTGCTGTTATGCCATGTTGTGTTTAGTAGAGTTAATGTAACTCTTCCTCGTTTATTATTACTGATGTATTGATATGGGCCTCTGGCCATGCTTATAATGCGGTTGCTGGCATTTGTGCCAGTTGAGCATCTTGATGTAATATGTGTTGCTTATGTAATTTCATCATTATTTCATATATGCTTGTTTCCTCAACTGTTTCTCTCTCTCATTCTCTTTCCACATTCTTTCTCCTCGGCGTCATTGTCATGCTTGCGTGTAAGGCCATCCCGCCCCTCTGACGGCTTTCAACCGTGCTTTAAGGGTTTGGCGTCCAGGGTTGGCGCCTCCGTGGTGGTTCGTCTCCACCTCCTCTTCCTTTTTTCTCCCTACTTCCTTCTACTTTCTCTCCTCAAGGACTCCGCGTCCAACTCCAGCTTTTATATACATTTCGTCATAAGGTTGTAACCTTCCAGTTATTTAGCTTCTCATTCACTTCTCTCTCTCTCCATACATACTTCTCTCTCATCAATCAATACGTGATTGGCCAGTGAGCCATCTCATAGTTTTCTCTCTCTCTCTCTCAACTCTCTCTCTCTCTCTCACTCTATCAATCGATACGTTCTTTACCTAGCAAGCCTGATTGCTAGTTGGCCACTTCATTACTCTACCGGTCATTAAGGTTTAATCTATTATTAATTCTTGTAATAAATCTCTTTTATTACTCGAGTTAGTCCCCTTTATAAAGATTTGTAAAGAGGACAGAGTCATTCGGAGGTCGTGCGTGCCCTTATCATTCAGGCTCACGGTAAGGGCCATCTCCGAAACACTTTCTTCTTCCGTGAACTATTTCTCTCTCCGTTTCTATAACTCTACTCTCTCTCTCTCTCTGCTCTCTCTCTCTCTCTCTGCTCTCTCTCTCTCTCTTTCCCTCCTTATTCTCTTCACCTTGAATGCCTGCGCAATCTGCTGTCTCTGATCATTGGACCGCGCACAGAGAACGGAGATGATCTTAGAGTTGTTGCAGCCGAGACCTTTCATGGCTTTCCTCAGCACTTCAGCATCAGCCTGAGCATTGAAGCCAGGTACCGGACGGATCGAAGGAGTTCCCCTCATTCCTGTAGAAGAAGGGACGATGACAGAAGAGAGAGAGAGAGCGAAAGAGAGAGAGAAAGAGAGAGAGAGAGAGAATGGAAGAGAGACAGAGAGCGAAAGAGCGAGATAGAGAGAGAGAGAGAGAGAGAGAGAATGGAAGAGAGACAGAGAGTAGATGAGAGAGAGAGAAACATGACAGCAGTGGATAGATGGAATGGAGAAGCCATGTAACCAAAGGCTGGCGAAGCGCAAACATTCAATGGTCAAGTCTTTGAAAGGACAAGCAAAGCTATGGCTAAGTGAGAGAATCGATGCCACCATTACTCTAAGAGAGAAGAGAAGAGAGAATGAAAAGGGAGGATGATAAGCAACAAATGTGAGATAAAAAAAGATCATGATATCCCTAACAGTCGACTAAAGAAACACAACATTGGATAGGACAGGAAATAAGCGATATATAATATATATATATATATATATATATATATATATATATATATATATATATATATATATATATATATGAGAGAGAGAGAGGGGGAGGGAGAGGGAGTGAAGGAGAAAAATAAAGTAAGAGACACAGAGAGAGAACAGAGAAAGAAAAAGCAACAGAAGAGCGGAGTTCATTTGGTAGATGCGACACTCCAATTCGAGGTCGTAATCGGATTGGGACAGGAGGAGACAACCACTCACCTCTGCAGGAGGGGATGAGGGGGGGGGATAAACAGAATTGGAAGGGATGGCGAGGATAACAGGGGAAGGAAGATATTCAAACATTCATAGCATATCCACTATAGGCAAAGTGCAGAGACAACAACGATGTAAACATTTTAAAGTACACCGCTCTCTTCTACATCTGGTAAGAAAAGGAGAGCACTGGAGGGAGAGCAGAGAAGCAGACAGAAATAGAGATTGAGGGAAGAAACACTTAAGAGAAGGCGGAGCAACCATCACCATCCTTTATGAGTCACCAAGAACAGTGTTTGGGACAGTAGGTACTACTCATGCGCAACCGGCAAGATGAATGGGTGCAGAAAAAGGGGATAGCGAGAGAGAAAGAGTAGAAAGAGCGAGAGAGAGAGAGAGAGAGAGAGAGAGAGAGAGAGAAGAGAGGGAACTCGTGAAAAGAGCCACCTCTAGTGGGAAACAGGAGCAAATACTACAACGGTTTACACAACCCGTGAAAAACCGATTGTAAAAAGATTCAGGTTGAAGCGGCAGCACCAGGAAGCAGGGAATGTGCAAATGAGAAACATCTGGGGAGGAGAAATATCGAAAGCAAAAAAACCAGGGAAGAGGGAAGGAGAATGGGAGGAGAGCGAGATAAAACGAGAGTAAGAGAGAGAGAGAGAGAGAGAGAGAGAGAGAGAGAGAGAGAGAACAGAGAAAGGAAAATCTGATGATCGAATCAGCTGCACTACATGCATCAATTAACGTTAATCCATTAAAGTATATTCCCTTCATAATCCGATGATATTTTCTGCCTTCTTAAGCGCAGCACAGTCAAAAGATCCATGACTAGAAATAACCAACCAGGACAGCGAGGAGCAGGATTATGATATTGTTGCTGCTGGAACTGGTTGGGGTAGCCTTGCTGAGGTGGATGTGGGTACTGAGGCTGTTGAGGCACCGGCGGGTAGGCAGATGTCTGTTGTTGGGGGACATAGCCTCCGCTGTTGTATGGTGGATAGCCAGAGGGGACTTGGGGGTATGGGGAAGGAGCCGGGCTTCCCCCCACTGGGGGGTAGGAGCTGCCGGCCGACGAAGGGTACGGAGGGTGGTTAACATTGAAGCCGATGGGAGCTCCGCCTCCAGCATTTTGGGGATAGCCAGGACCGGAGGGATATGGAGAGGACGAGCCTCCACCGCTGTTATAATCAAGTTCGTGCACACCGCCAGGGTATCCGCCCTGCTGGGGGCCTGGAGGGTATCCGCCATATCCGCCCCGAGGATAACCACCAGAAGCTTGTGGATATCCGCCAGGAGGGGGATAGCTACCACTTGGGGGAGGATAGCCACCGTAGTTCATGTCTCCGTGTTGCGATTGTTGCTGGGAAGGTGGAGGAGCTTCGCCACCCGAGCTGTTCTTGTTCAGCTTATTCTCCTGAAATAGGAACCTCGAAACGAATGACGGAATCGCAGTTTCATCACATATGTTTTTCTATGATTCAACTTCGAAGCAGACCGAATGTTTGCCCAAGCTATTGATCGATCGCATAGAAAGAAAGGAAAAGAAGGATGACAAGGGGAGAACGAAATGGTCTGCTAGTCACCAATATACAGGGAGATAGGCATAACTGACAATCATATTCTTGACACCACTGATCAGGAAATTCTTGAGATGATCCGACATGGAAGAAAGATGCGGATGAGGGTGTGCTCTTCTCTTGCAAGTAAACAGTCGAGCACTCTTCCCCTCGATTTAAAGTGAACACGAGAAGAGGAGCGAGAAAGAGAGATATGCGAGGAATCGTGGTGAGTGTGGGTAACAAAAAGAGAGGAGGCAGAGAATGGGGGAGGCTGGGCTGTCACGCCCAGAGTACACCGGAATACAGCGGCAGCACCCTCTTTCATGAATCATCGAACACTCAGTCACCCATTAAGCAGATGCATTGCGAAATTAGAAAATTGTCATTCGTGGCTTCACGGCCTCGCTAAAGTTGTCTGTCGATGCCCTCGCCCTCGACAATCTTTTCGAAATCTAACGCTGACTAATCTATGACATCTATAGCTTCATCGAATCCTATTTGTTCTTTATCATTAAATATTCTTGCATACAAACAATCATACACCACCGCGTAAGGATACAACTGATAGAAAGGAATCTAGACTGGGTAAAAGGAAATAGAGTGTACACGTCAAAGTAGTCTATACATATAATACTCAAGTTTAAATTGAATCAATACAATATGCTGTGGAGACAATAGACACAACAAGGTCAGCAACAAAGGATTTTAGAGTATAAACAGATCAGTCGAAGCAGAAAGAAGTACAACTAGCGAATGAGAATCATACGTTTTCTTTATTAGGAAGAACTTTCCAGCATACAACTTGCCTATCGAATCCGCATGATACAAGAATCGATGAATGGGAGGCCGAGGATGACTCGGCCCAGCAGCGCAGCTTGCCATATGGGAATGGCATTGCAAACGAAGGATCAGAAGGAGGGGAGGGAGAGAAGGAGAGAGGGAGAGAGAGAGAGAAAGAGAGAGAGAGAGAAAGAGAGAGAGAGAGAGAGAAGACTGCCTGACTGACCCGTCTGTTGAGAAGACGTTGTCCATTGAGATCATAAACTCTAACGTAAGCATTGTCAAGAATGACAGCGATGATTCCTCCCCGGCTGACTCCCACTCTGTTGGCTGCACTGCTCAGTCTCGCCACTGCCAGTGCACTCCGCATGTTACGGATGTCCCATACCGGAAAAGCAGAATATAAAGAAGAATCCAAAAAGGGAAGGAAACCTTGAATGTCCGATCATCACTGGCAGAGACGATTCGATCAGTGGCGAATGCGACAGAAGTGACAATATCGGAGTGCCCCTGGAAGACGGCCACGGCCTGGAAGGCCTCCCGGAAGTCCCAGAGACGGAAAGTGCAGTCTGCACTCGCAGTGAGCACCAGACGCTGCGAGGGATGAGCAGCACACGAAGTCAGCTCCTGTTCGTGGCCTGCAGCTCATGATTGAAGATGTCTTGAAGGGGGAAGAGATCCCACCGGAGAGGATGTTCAGTACTTCGGCAGTCTCTACATCGTAGATGATGGCAGTGCGATCCCAGCTGGCAGTGAGAAGTTGATTCCCACCACTCACCCAATCACAGCACATCACCACTGAAGAGTGCGCGGTGAGCCTTGCAGAGGGGGAGAGGAGAGGGCGGCCAGTCACGGGCCCCCCACTCACTGCAGCTTCCCCTGAAGGCAGTCAGTGATATTCGCTTCTACTCTGAGAAAGGAGGAAGAGACCTGGCTCGTGACTTTTCTCCTCTTCCACATCTGCTCTATCTTCACTCTCGGCAGCAGCTGCATCGATTCGCCAGATATGCGCGGATTCATCCCCACTCGCTGTAGCCAGAAGCTCCCCAGACGAGTCAGCTCCCTACGACAAATAACCAAGTTAACGTGTAGAATAAATTCATTCGTTTTAATATTAAGAGTGAAAAGAATGGAGAGTATTTGATACTGCTGGAGAGAAAGCGACACAATTGACGGATCCAGAATGGCCAGTGTAAGTAGCAATGCATTCACCCGTCTCAATCGACCACACTTTCGCTGTCTGATCTGAGAGGATGTTAACTAAGAAAGAAGAGGGATAAGAATGAGTTGATGCCTGCACTGGCGCTGGCAACGAAGGAAGCACTGGGAGAAGGCGACACGTGCCATACTCCGTCACGGTGTCCTTCCAGACGGTTTAGAAGTCTGCCATCATACAATTATTAGTCAGTGCAAAACATTAATGAACCGCTTTGAGTGATCCATCAGAACATCAAAAGGGACCCACTGACCGGAATCTTTGATTGTCGTTTCCTCCAACTTTGAAGACAAGTCTTCCCGGGGCCCACGACCAAGAGCCGTTCGCAGCTTCTGCCCCATTTGCATAGCTAAAAAGCGGACAGATCACTCAACTCATTGCTGCATAAAATAAATATTTCATAAAAGAAATGAAGAGTGAATTAAAGGACTATACGTTTTCTCCCAGGTTTCGGCCCATCTCCGAGCATTTCTGGAGGTAGAAACGAAGATTCACCGCCAGCCTCTCCAATTCCGACACGAGAGCGCACTTAAAAGAAGAAGATTCATTGATGTCTCATCCCTTCTTCAGCCTACTGACATGCAAGATTTTCCGCATAAAGACGATCGAATTCCTTCTCAATCATTCCGAAGAGATGATAAAGACGAGCCCTAAGATGGCAGTGTATAGAGAATAGGTTGTTTAACCACGCATACTTGTGCTGTGGATAGTCGCCGTCGCTGTCAAAAGCTGCGAGTTGAGGTGGCCCGAGAATGTCGGAATCCGTGGCAGACCGAATGCGTTCCACTTTCTGTGGTGTTTTCTTCATGGACGTCGACATAGCAAGAGAGCTAAAGAATTCTTTAGCAAAGGTCTAATTTAACATAAACAGAAACAACATATCTTAATTAACATTAACATAGAACAACATATAAACACCACCAAGTTTCTTTCAAGAGGCCTTGGGATATTGTAAACCGTAAATTGGAAATAAAATTAGTTATTACGACGGATTCAATTTCCAACGCAGATGCGGTAACTTCTACACTACAATTTTCAAATGTGTGCATTTTCGAAACTTCGGCATGCGTCGTTCACAATTTCGTGTTTTTTTTAGTTCTTCGTCGAAAAGGTTTTAGGTTACACTGCTGACCTTAGGCTCGTTAACTATTTCATACGTTTAGAACATGGACTCTGATCTTTACGACGAGTTCGGAAATTACATCGGGCCTGAGCTGGACAGTGATGAAGACGACGACCAGGAGGAGTTGCCCAGTGGCGATGGAGGCGGAAGCGGTGAAGAAAACCAAGGAGAAGAGGTTTATCTTTTCATCGTTCTGCTCACTTACATACTTTATTTACGCACACCTTACAATTAGTGAAACGTGGAAGTGAAAATTTAGCGAGAAAAAAAAATAATATGAATAGGATTATTGTACAGAAGATGAAACAAATGAATACTTATTGTTGGCAATAGAATTGAATAATTCGCTGCACGGATGAAGAAGGAGTGGGAGCGAACTTTCAAACGACTTGTTTAGTAGGCTAATTTAAAAAAAACGCCGCGAGATAGAAATGATGGGGGGATTTAAGGCATAATTTCCTATGACCAGATATGAGGCGGCTGGCCAAAGTGAAATCAAAATCTTCCCGGCGTGCTTAAAGAGAAGAGAGGGAAAGGATGCGGTTGCTTTCCTGACTAGGGGGGGGGACATTCAATGCAGTGTAGCCAAAGAAACGACGGAAAATTATGCGCGTAAAATAATTTTCTTATCATTTCTACGCTATTTTTCATTTTCTTTCTGTATGCAGATTTTGAATAACTTTGATTTGAAGAATGTCTTATTGTTAGTTATGCCATTTTAGGATGAAATGGAAAAGGATGACGACGATGCAAATGTCGGTAACCAAATCGTTCTTCATGAAGATAAGAAGTACTATGCGACAGCAATGGAGGCAAGCTCTTTATTCAGTCACTCTTGTCACACCTTTACTGAAGTGTTAACAACTATGCTAAATTTTTGTTGTGATGGAGCTATTTGTCTTCCCTTTTCAGGTGTACGGAGAGGACGTGGAGACGCTTGTACAAGAGGAAGACGCGCAGCCTCTCACTGAACCTATTGTCAAGCCTGTCAAGCAACGCAAGTTCGAGGTTCGTTGCATATTCGAGTTTGAATGGAAGGTTCACAGTGACATTCAGGCTGTTGAACACAATCTGCCAGAGACAGTGTACAAGAAAGAGTACTTGGCTGATCTCATGGACTGTCCTCACGTCATGCGGAACATTGCCATTGCTGGCCATCTTCACCATGGAAAGACAACATTCGTGGACTGTCTGATGGAGCAGACTCACCCGGAGTTCAGCCGAGCAGAGGATGCTGACACTCGTTACACCGACACTCTCTTCATCGAGCAGCAGAGGGGCTGCTCTGTCAAGTCCACTCCAATCACAATTGTCATGCAGGACTCACGATCCAAGAGCTTTCTACTCAACATCATCGACACTCCCGGTTTTGCTTTTATCTCATTTTATGTCTCTATAAGTATGAACCTCGAGTGTATTTTCCACAACGACTTGCGAGATTTGCAGGCCATGTGAACTTCTCGGATGAGATGACAGCTGCTTACCGACTCAGTGATGGAGTTGTTGTCATTGTTGATGCTCACGAAGGGGTCAGTGACATTCTTCTTTTTATGGATAGAAATGTATTGCGTATTACAGGTCATGATGAACACGGAGCGAGCGATCCGCCACGCCCTCTCTGAGAAGCTTCCAGTTATTCTTTGCATCAATAAGATTGACCGTTTGATACTCGAACTCAAGCTCCCTCCCCAGGATGCTTATTACAAGCTGCGCCACACCATCGATGTCGTCAATGGACTTCTTCAGTATCAACTCATCCGTCTTCTTCATTTCCTAATGAATGTTGTTGAGAACGTATTCGGAGGAAGTTGATCCTCCCGTGCTGTCTCCGCTGCTCGGCAACGTCATCTTCGCTTCCAGTCGCTTCAACGTCTGCTTCTCCCTTTCCACCTTCGCCAACATGTACACAATGCAATCCCGTAAGTTGTGCATTTCGTAATTGAGTAATCATAGTTCTGGGTTGACAAGAGAAGAATTCAGCCAAGCTGTATGCGAAGGAATTCGCACGTCGTCTCTGGGGCGACATCTACTTCCTGAAAGAAACGCGCAAGTTCACTAAGATTGCGCCTTCCTCTTCCACTCCTCGCTCTTTCGTTGAGTTCATTCTTGAGCCCCTTTACAAGATCTTCTCTCAGGTTCACTTGTGTACTTTGATATGAGTCGAGAAGGAATGAAGGAGTGCAGGTTGTTGGTGATGTTGACACGTGTCTGCCATCGATGATGGCAGAGTTGGGGATCAAGCTGAGCAGAGAAGAGCAGAAGATGAATGTCCGCCCTCTCATCGCCCTCATCTGCAAACGATACTTTGGCGATTTCTGCGGTTTCCTTCTATTTCCAATACCTTTTCATTTGATCAGCAAGTAAACTAAAGGAATGCGAAACAATATTAAGAAATTTGAGCCTTTGTCGACGTGGTGAGTGAGTGTATTCCATCTCCGGAGAAGAATGCTCGGTCGAAGGTCGAGCTGACTTGGCTTGGACCTTCTGACTCCAATCTGGCCAAGCAACTATTCAAGTGTGATGCGAGTGTTAGTTTCTCTCAGTCTTCTCTGCTCTCTCTCTCTCTATCTCTCTCTCTCTCTGCGGCCCTCTCTTGTCTCTCTATCTCTGTCTCTCTCTTCCCAATGGTAATTCTACTAGGGTCCACTGATGGTGCACACGACGAAGAACTACGCGACGGCGGATGCGACTTCATTCCGCGTGCTCGGCCGAGTTCTGAGTGGAACTCTGGAGGCGGGGCAAGACGTGCGTGTGCTGGGAGAGAACTACTCTTTGCATGACGAGGAAGACTGCCGAGTCATGACAGTCGGCCGTCTCTGGGTCTCCGAGGCCAGGTCAGAAGAGTACCCTCCTCTTCCTTCTATCTTTTCCTTCTCCCAGATACACCATCGAAGTGTCTCGTGTCCCTGCCGGCAACTGGGTTCTCATCGAGGGAATTGATCAGCCAATCGTCAAGACTTCCACCATCACACAAGTCGACCTGGATGAAGATGTTTCTTTTTGCCTCCTTCAGTTTGTTTACTAATACTCTTATTGCTTTTCTTTCTAGATGTACATCTTCCGTCCTCTGAAATTCAACACGAAATCGGTTGTGCGGATGGCTGTCGAGCCCATTAATCCGTCTGAACTGCCGAAGATGCTTGATGGCCTTCGCAAGGTCAACAAATCGTATCCACTCCTGACTACTCGAGTAGAGGAGTCGGGAGAACATGTTCTGCTGGGGACGGGCGAGCTCTACCTCGACTGCGTCATGCATGACATGCGCAAGGTTCCTTTCCTCATTTCTCCCACTATTTTGCTTTGAAATATTTCTCTAGCTCTTTTCTGCTTTTTATGAATTTCAATTGTATCTGAGGTGTTCTCCGAGATCGACATCAAAGTGGCCGATCCCGTGGTTACCTTCTGCGAGACGGTCGTCGAAACATCGTCATTGAAATGCTTCGCTGAAACACCCAACAAAAAGTATGGCTTCCGCGTGGTAGGAAGTGCAAAATAATTCCTCGCTCCAGGAACAAGCTGACGATGATTGCGGAGCCACTGGAGAAGGGATTGGCTGAAGATATCGAGAATGAGATTGTCCAGATTGGATGGAATCGAAAGAGACTTGGAGAGTTCTTTGAATCTAAGTATCACTGGGATCTCCTTGCTGCGCGGTTTGTACATTTTTTTAAAATCAGTTTTACCCATTAGTTGTGTTCTATCATCTTCTTTTTTTGCTTATGACTAGCCTTTATTTTTTATTGTATGGGTGATTAATGCTGAAATTGGTGTGACCCACAACAGCGTTGTAACCCCCCAGGCCGGACTATTTTTTTCAAACATCATTTCACTTTGTTCGCCGTCTGAGCGTTTGTAGCTCCCCCCCGGACCAAGGCCAGTGGCAAACACTATTTCAGCAACGTGGGTGATGCTAGTAGGTAATACTCGCTAATTGGAAGTCGCTGCCATCATATATATTTGTAGAAGTATCTGGGCGTTTGGACCGGATGTCACTGGACCTAATGTTCTGTTGGATGACACGCTTCCCTCGGAAGTGGACAAGCAATTACTTGGATCGGTGCGCGAAAGTCTGGTGCAGGGCTTCCAGTGGGCGACCCGCGAGGGGCCTCTCTGCGAAGAACGTAGGCCAACTCTTCTCTTCTCCTTCTTCTTACTTCCCTATCTTCTCAATCTTAATCTTCTTCATTTCAGCCATTCGCAATGTGAAGATCAAAATGCTGGACGCGGTCATCGCCTCTGAGCCACTCTACAGAGGAGGAGGACAAGTCATCCCCACTGCTAGGCGATGCGCTTACTCCGCCTTCTTGGTCAAAGCCTCTCTCCTCTCCTCTCCTCTCCTTTCCTCTCCTCTCGCTCTCTCTCTCTCTCCTCTCTCTCTCTATTTCATTACTTGACTATTAAGATGGCAACTCCTCGGCTGATGGAGCCGTACTACTCGGTGGAGGTGATAGCGCCTGCAGATTGTGTGTCTGCGGTGTACACTGTGCTGTCGAAGAGGAGAGGCCACGTCACGACGGATGCTCCCATCACGGGATCCCCCATGTACACTATCAAGGTACTACTTATTCCCCTTAGTTGAATAACAGAGAGTTTCTTGCAGGCCTTCATCCCCGTCATGGACTCGTTCGGATTCGAGACGGATCTCCGCACTCATACTCAAGGACAGGCATTCTGCCTCTCTGCATTCAGCCATTGGCAGGTCTCATTTCCTCTTCTGCTCTCTCATTCATCCTCTCCTCTCACTCTTTTTATCAGATCGTTCCCGGAGATCCGCTTGACAAGAGCATTGTGATTCGCCCTCTGGAAGTGCAGCAGGCAAATCAGCTGGCGAGGGAATTCATGATCAAGACCAGGTTCACTTCTACCTTCACCTTCAATATCAAATGGAGTCAAACATTCATGGAAATTAGTTGGCGTCACATTGAATAATAAAAATAATGAAGGAACTAAGTAATGAGGGTTGTGCAGGCGACGGAAAGGACTGTCCGAGGATGTCTCTGTCAACAAGTTCTTTGATGACCCCATGCTTCTTGAACTGGCCAAGCAGCAGGATGTCTTCTCTTACTCTGGATTCTAGTTATAATCGTTCCACGTATCATTGTTTTGTGCTTGTTATAAATTATTGTTCCCTCTGATTATTGTTCTTATTGTTCTTTCCTTGTTTTGTAGCATGTTGTTTGATCTCTTCAGTTTAAATTGATTAAAACTCTTATTTGTTTTCTTTTAATAATTGTCTGATGTTTCGAAAGTTATGAGTGGTTGCGATTTCTCATCTATTATCGAGATGCTAAGCGAGAATAGTGAATGGGAGAAGCTACACTCGCTAATGAATGGAGGAGAGATGAAGTGCTGAGTGAAGAGATAAGAGTACTGAGAGATGGAGAGAGGGGGAGGGGGGGAAGAGAGAGTCCTGGCAGCCTCGATCAGATGCTTATCTGATGTCTGTGCATGTCAGCAGTCTCTTCTTGATGGATGGGCTTTTGAATACTTCACCACCACCGTCTTTCATGGCTCTTCCTTTGCAGTGCGTGACTGGTGTCTCTGGGTGGATACGGGGGATTTTCTCAAGCGCTTCTACCTGTTTAGGCTGGGGTATGCATACCCCCCCCCCCGAAGTCCCGCTTTCTTCCCTCACACCTTTCTCCTTCAACCCGAACGGGTTTCCATTCATATCTTTGTGCATCGACCCATCCTGCTTCGATGGGTGCTTCCCACTCTCTCTCTCTCTGTCTCTCTCTCTTTTTTTTCTCTGTCTCGTCTCTTCATTTTGATGTACTCGAAGATTGAGAGTAGGTTGTTCGTGTGTCTTCCCTCTCCTCTTCCAGTGATAGTGGATGGTGTGCGTAGTGCTGACCCCTTTTCCGTGACACAACAAGAAGTCTTTCTCTTTTGCTTTCCCTTTGTTCTTTCTGATGAATGGAGAGAGCAAAGATGCTCTTCTCCTAGACTAGCCCCTTTTGTGTCTGCGTCTCCTCTCTCCACACATGCTTCTTGGCTGTCATTCTCTCTCTCTCTCTCTCTCTCTCTCTCTCTCTCTCTCTCTCTCTCGCTCCTCCCTCTTGCCTCATCCCCTCTTTCTTTCTTGTCTACACATTCTGCCACCTCCCTCTGATGAGCCGTTCTATCGTTGACCCGTCGCTGACCCCCTCGTGCTATATTCAATTGTTTTTCTCTATCATTCATCTATTTATCCCACTTTCTGGATTAGCACAGTTTCTGGACGGTGTGAGCTTCCTTTTCTACTAAAGCAAATTTGAATAGCAATTGAAGTTTGGTTGATGGGGGGGGGGGACGTGTCCATGTCGTGCTGGGTTCGCTGACATCTGGCATTCCTCTTTTCTCAGCTATTTCTTGTCTTCTAATCATCCCTCTTTCTGTTTTTACTTTCGTTTCTCTGTTCCTCTCACCCCCTTCCCTCTCTAGTCATTTTCCCTCTCCCTTGCCTTCCCCACTCCTCCTTCGGTGGAACCCTCTTCTGGAAGAGCGGATCCTCTTCTCGTCTTCCACTGCCATATGATTCCCCCGATCGTTTTCTTGCCTGCTCTTTTCCTGTGCCTGGCCATCCTCTTCCACTCCTGTCCTCTTTCTCCTTCGCAGTGTATGCTTTGAGTTGACATGTTGAGAGGGAGTGCAGATGTGGCTGCCTCTCTTTACCTCTTCATAGCATCTCTCTCTCTCTCTCTCTCTCTCTCTCTCTCTCTCTCTCTCTTTCTCTCTCTCTCTCTTTCTTTCTCTTGCTCTACTTCCCTTTCCGATCTGAGCTTTTCAGCGTCTTTTTGCTTCTCTCTCAGTTGTTTCCGCTATCCTCATTTTATCAAGATCTGGGTGCCTCATGTGCTTTGAAGCATCTGCATATCCCAAGCCTTGTCTTTCATTTCAGTCGCTCTGCCACGCACGACTTGTTGGGATATCTTCCTTTTTCTTATTCCATTTGAATCGGTCATGCTGCCTCTCTCTCTCTCTCCCCTCTCTCTCTCTCCCCTCTCTCTCTCTCCCTCTCTCTCTCTCCCCTCTCTCCCTCTCTCTCTCTCCCTCTCTCTCTCTCCCCTCTCTCTCTCTCCCTCTCTCTCTCACACACACACACATTCAAACTCCCTCTCCAGTCCGTTGTTGTGTTGCTTACAATGAATGTGCAGCATGGAAAAATTTCCGTTGCAATTTCCCGTGTACCAACCAGAGGTGGGAATTGGCCGGGCGGGCTAGGCCGGCCCATCCAAGAAAAGTTGTGCCGGCCCGTTGGCCCTATTGGGCCCTTAATTCAGAAATTCTCGTCA
>CALZFC010000118.1:210000-240000 GCA_945643635.1 Allodiplogaster sudhausi
CTCTCTTCCGTCTCTCACCTGTATCTTTCTTTCTGTCCCTCGCCAGTCTCTTTCTCTCTTCCGTCCCTCACCAGTCTCTTTCTCTGTTCCGTCCCTCACCTGTCTCTTTCTCTCTTCCGTCCCTCACCAGTCTCTTTCTCTCTTCCGTCCCTCACCTGTCTATTTCTCTGTTCCGTCCATCACCTGTCTCTTTCTCTCTTCCGTCCCTCACCAGTCTCTTTCTCTGTTCCGTCCCTCACCTGTCTCTTTCTCTGTTCCGTCCCTCACCTGTCTCTTTCTCTCTTCCGTCCCTCACCAGTCTCTTTCTCTCTTCCGTCCCTCACCAGTCTCTTTCTCTGTTCCGTCCCTCACCTGTCTCTTTCTCTCTTCCGTCCCTCACCAGTCTCTTTCTCTGTTCCGTCCCTCACCTGTCTCTTTCTCTCTTCCGTCCCTCACCTGTCTCTTTCTCTCTTCCGTCCCTCACCAGTCTCTTTCTCTCTTCCGTCCCTCACCAGTCTCTTTCTCTCTTCCGTCCCTCACCTGTCTCTTTCTCTGTTCCGTTCCTCACCTGTCTCTTTCTCTGTTCCGTACCTCACCTGTCTCTTTCTCTCTTCCGTCCCTCACCAGTCTCTTTCTCTCTTCCGTCCCTCACTAGTCTCTTTCTCTGTTCCGTCCCTCACCAGTCTATTTCTCTCTTCCGTCCCTCACCAGTCTCTTTCTCTCTTCCGTCCCTCACCTGTCTCTTTCTCTCTTCCGTCCCTCACCAGTCTCTTTCTCTCTTCTGTCCCTCACCAGTCTCTTTCTCTGTTCCGTCCCTCACCTGTCTCTTTCTCTCTTCCGTCCCTTCATCCTATCACTGCCATTATCACTCCTCTTTTCTCCGTCCTTCGTAACCTTCGTATTGGCTTGTCCTCCTTACCTTTCTGCCTTATTCTTCTACCCTGCCCATGGCCATGGCCCTTTTTGTGGATGCACTTAACAGATTGTTATTTGTTATTTCTTTCCCAGGGAACGCGAAGTGCTAAAAGCCTGGAACTTTGGCTTCTTGCCTTCTTGCAGATTTCCTTAAGTGGAACATCTTAAGTTGCCTTTTATGGTTTGGTAGCCTTTTGGCTTCTCTCTATGGTCTTCTCTTCAGCTCTGAGCACTTTATCGCTTTTGGCGAACTGCTAGTGCCAAACATGGTTATTCCTGTAATGGAGAGAAAAGAAACGGGTTGAGGGAAGTGGCAAAAGATGTGAGAGGGAGAAGCTACACTCATTTGGGCTGTTGGTGTATGCCAAGGAGGCACCCTTACAAGGAGATTTTTTTCTGCTCTCTTCAACAAATCAGCATCCAGGGATACTTTGATAACTCCTTTTAATTCCTCTACTGCTTACAGCTTTTCTGCTCTTATAAAACATTTGTTTGGATGTGTAGTTTGCGTCAAAATAGGGATCGTTTGCATATTACTATGCGAGAATGTCCGTGTTCAAGGAACATCTTTGAGTCAGCAACGCATGTATAGAGGAATACAACAATAGAATGAAAGGGGAGACAGAGAGTTAGAGAAAGTGATAGAGAGATAAAAGGTGAAAAGAGAGATAGAGAGAGAAAGGAGAGAGAGAGAGAGAGAGAGAGGAGAGAGAGAGGAGAGAGATAGAGAGGGAGAGGGAGAACGAAAGGGAGAGGAGCATGTTTTAGCGAATCTGCTCTCGCAGAAAAGCGAGAATCAAGTATTCTTCATTGGCCAAATCTCCTCCATGAATTGGGTGAGGTTTTTGATTCGATGGCCTTTTCTTAGTTTTCGCTCATTCTAAAAGTTTTTTTTAACGCTGATCTCGGGATATTTTTTGATGACACTTAGTCTCCAAAATAACCTGAGGTCAGACATATCTTGGCGTGCCTTGAGTAGTTGTCACCTTAGTGTATCTACGTGTTTATTAGAGGTGATGCCAAGGAAGTTTTCTAGGCCCAGGGTCTTCCCCTCTCTCTTTCCCTTTGTCCTCGCTCTTCTATTTCATTCCTTCATCTCTCTTTCTTACATCATTTCTCTCCATACTATTTTGTATGCCCTCTCACCTCTCCACTCCCTCCCCTCAAGTCATCTCCAACCCAAAAGACCGTCAGCTGTCCTATAGTCCTTTGCCTTCCATTCTTTCCACTCTTTTCTGCCCTTAATTTTTTCTCTGTCTGTCTCTGCCTACCAGTCGGCCTTGCCTTCACTACAAATTTCTTTACTTTTGCTGTATCTGTTCTCTAGTTGTTTCGCTATATATTTTTCCTTTTTTTTCTCCATGCCATCTCTTTCACCTTTTGACTCTCCCTGGGCCTTTCAAGCAAGAGCTTCGAGCTCTGATCCCATTTACTTTGATTCTGGTGAGCAGCTTTTCTCATTTTCTTTCCTACCAGAACCGATTCGCGATTGTTCATTTCTAATGACAATTTTGGTATCACTTTATTTTCTTAAAAATTTGTTAGTTAACGCAATAATTGTAACAAGGAGTCGATACTCGTTATTATTTCTCTTTCTCGATTAGCTCATTCATCTCTCTGTATAGTGATGCTTTCTTCGACTAACAATAAGGGAAAGAGCGTGTGCGAATGAGAAAGAGAGAGAGAGAGAGAGAGAGAGAGAAAGAGAGAGAGAGAGAGAGAGAGAGAGAGAGAGAGAGAGAGAGAGAGAGAATAGAGAAAGGGAGGAAGGATACTATATACCCGAACGGAAGAGTAGTATGACTACCCGCGGTGTCTCATGGACTCTTCTTGCTTCATGCAGTCAGTTCCTCCCTGCCTGATCACATTTCTGTCCATTTGCTTGCTTGTCCACCCGCTGTTCTTGGTGACCTCGTCCATGGTCACTTCTCACTTTGCTATCCCCACCCTCTTCTCTCCTACCACCTCTCTCTCTCTCTTCTATCTCTCTCTCTCTCTCTCTCTCTCTCTCTCTCTCTCCCTCACTCTTGCTATCCCCACCCTCTTCTCTCCTACCACCTCTCTCTCTCTCCTCTCTTCTCTATCTCTCTCTCTCCCCTCTCCCTTCTTACAAGTTGAAGCCGCTGTTGCCAGGAGCTCTTTGTTGTTCATTTAGTCGCATTTTTGTGAAGCGATAAGAAAGCCCAGGTGAGTCACAAATGATTCCGAACGCGCTGATGTATGTGAGAAGTGATGAGGCGAGAGAGAGAGAGAGAGAGAGATAGTGACTTCTTTTGCATGATAGGAAGGAAGGAAGGGAGGGAATGTGAAGTGAATGAATCAATGAGTGAAAAGGAACGGCGGACGAGGCAGTTCAGACTCTTCTTTGCTGTAATACTTACTTGATAAGTTGAGAGCAATGATCGGTTGTAATATGCGAAGGGTGAAGAGAGAAGAAGAAAACGTTTCATGCCAGGACAAGCAGGTTGGCTGTATTCATGAGAGAGTGAGGATATTTGAGAGAGAGAGAGAGACAGAGAGAGAGAGAGTAGTGCACAGATTGTTAGAGCGGTTGAGGAATAAGAATGAATGCCGTGAGTTATGCTTCCATTTATTCCCTTATCGACATGCATCCCTTGCCTATGAGATCCTCCTACTTTCCCTCCCCTCATTACGCATTCCCCTTCATTAATTTATTCCCAGTCTGGACTGATCCCACCGTATGATCCCTGTTCGTTTTTTCCTTTCTTTTCCTTTTTTTATCACATTGCCTTGAGGCTCTCCCTCTCCCTCTCCCTCTCCCTCTCCCTCTCCCTCTCCCTCTCCCTCTCCCTCTCCCTCTCCCTCTCTCTCTCCCTCTCCCTCTCTCTCTCCCTCTCCCTCTCTCTCTCCCTCTCCCTCTCCCTCTCTCTCCCTCTCTCTCTCTCTCTCTCTCTCTCTCTCTCTCTCTTTCTCTCTCTCTTTCTCTCTCTGGCACTTCATCACTTTTCTGGCAGCAGTGTGACATTTCACATGCTTGTATTGCCACTCTTGCAATTCTATCCGTGCCTTAGTATTGAGCTTTTTTGGTCTATGACCAAGAAGACAAATTTTTTCTTATAGTCCCATTTTGAGTGCTTAATGTTGAAATGCCTTGAAATGAAATGAAATGTCCTATATTTTGTTTTTAGCATCATCTTCATCCATCGCAGCGGAAGAAGAACCATCACCTCAGAGTTTGTATCGGATTTGGACAGAGGAAGAAGCAGAGAGGAGAGAAGGTGGTGAGAGAGGCAGACACTCAGAGGAAGAAGCAGAGAGGAGAGGAGGAGGTGGGAGAGGCAGACACTCTCGTCATCCTCGCTGTCCAGTTCCTTTCAATCCCTCCAAGTCATCTGCCCTGTCAGGTATCCCCTTTTCTGCTATCACTTTTTCGATCATAATATTTTGTGAATATTTTTGATCTTTAAAATAAATTAGTACTGGTATGATTTGGATGAATAGTGAGAAGTGTAATTGAATGAAGGAGAGATGCGACGGCAGCAGAGGCCGAAGTCGTATGTCCTGGCCACTTCTTTCTCCTTCCCAACCGATGACTCCGACCCTCGACTGCCCTCTCGCTCCCAGACTTCGCCCACTTCTCCCACTTCGTCCGTTTTCTTCTTTTTCATAGACATCATTTCCTCTTGTTATATTCCTATAGTAATTAATTCTTAGCATAAAAATTAATCCTTTTCTAAATTAATTTTATTCGGTTTTACGCATTGTTTCTTAGTTAAACATAACAATTTTGTATATGCGCGTTTATTATCGAGTTAAAATAAGAAGAGAATTCCTATGGAAGGCTGACCAGACGCAAGCTGAAATAATCCTTAACGGCAACTAAATTCCTCTCTTGGAAAGGGAAAATGACAGCACATGCAGTTTTCATCTGCATCCCCCCTGTTCCGTGTTCTCCATCATGACTCTTCTTTGTCTACTCTTCTTCTCCTTCGCTTTCCATTTCTCTCTCTCTCTCTCACCCTCTCACTCTCACTCCCTGTTTTCTTCCTGAAATGGTTAGCTCCTCCCGTTCTGCCTACCTTGACGATGGACTTGGCCACGCTGGCATAAGTGGTTTGTCTGTCTGCATTAGTAATCCTTGGGCAGCCTCAGGATGAAAGAGAGTACAAGAGCTGACCTCCTTTGCTTCCCGTTCTTCCTGTCTCTCTCTCTCTCTCCTCTCTCTCTCTCACTTCTCCATCATGACCAATAATTAGCGCGGTCCAAAATTGGCATGAAGCCGAGATTGTCTGTGAGGACAGACTACTTCTCTACCTTCTTATGCAAATGTCCTCCCACAGTGGTGCATCAGCTTCAGCCTGACAGCCTTGTGGCTATAGAACATCTGCTGAAGGGACCTCACCTTCCAGCCATTCTCCTTCTATTGCTGACTCTGAACAATTGAACAATCTGCCATTGCCTTTTGTTATTCTGTTGTGAGCGATTCTCTATTCCGTCTACGTTTCCACTTCTTTCTCATTCTTTTTTGCTTCTCCCTAATCCCGCACCCCTTCTCATTTTGGCTGACCCGTTGGTGTTCGCTTCTTCCCATTACTCACCCAGCCAATCTTTGCATTGCGTGACCTGCCATTTCCTCTGCGCTCCCCTTTGTTGACTCTTTCCTTTCTCCTCTCTCTCTCTCTCTCTCTCTCTCTCTCTCTCTCTATTTCTGTAATTCGTTTTGGCTAGATACCTCGGTTATCCCAAACGACCAGCAACTCGTTCACCGTGGCAAGGCATCTGCTACTCTTTTCTCTTTCCTGCTCTCCCACTGTTTTCCATGTCCAAGCCGTCTCCGTGTTTCCATTTGGTCCTTTCTCTAATCCAGATTACATTGTCATCTCTACTCCCCTTCCATTGCTCCCTCACACTTCCGTTATCCTCTTTCCCCCTTTATCCTTTCCGCCTAGGACAGCTAACAGATTGAAACGCAGTTCATTTTTCTATTTCATCTATTGTTGACTTGGCACGGCGGGCGTTTCCATTGAAATAGCGTGGGAGTGAGAAAGGGAGGAGAGAAGCTCGCTCCCGAATTGGCTCGGTGACGTGCTGAGTAGGCAGAGTAACAAAGCTTTCTCTCTCTCTCTCTCTCTCTCTCTCTCTCTCTCTTTCTCTCTCTCTCTCTCTCACTCTGTGAATGGATCCATTTTCCTTTCCTTTTATGGCGCATAACCCTGTTTGTTGCCTTCCAATTCCCCTCGCAAAAATTGTCCTGTTACTTTAGAAACCATTTTTGTTTGCTTTAGAATTATGCAAAGAGTTTGACGGAAACTTGGCTATAATGACCTGACCTGCATATAAACGAATTGTGGGAAATCTAACTGGATAGGACAGACGCTGTCGAATTGGTAGCATCGCTATCAATTGATCGTAACTGGTTAGAATGGAAAGATTGAGTGGAATGTATCTCGAGTTCGTGGTTGAGTAGAGGGGGGGGGGGGGGGTGTCCTCTCTCTTCGTTTGTGGTTGAAAGGGGGGGGGAGGTTTCTTCGTCTTGCTCTCCAAGTGCACTCATGCTGTGTCCACTCTCATCAGTGCTGCTAGTGAGCCGTGTTTGTATGACCTCCACGTATATTTACTTCAATTCTCTCGATTATTGTCTCCCATTCTCTCCTTCTTCCTGTCTCTCTCGCATTTTCTCTCACTTTCCCCTTTCTTCTCTCTTCCATTCTCTATTCCTCCCTACCCTAATTTATCTTTACTTGTGTTCACATTGTCATTGCTGGTAAATTCTTTCTCCTTCGTGAATACATTTCATGTGTACATATTACGGGACACTGTCTGAAGATTGTAAGGTAATAATTGGAAACAAGGGCACCGAACGTAGTTACTGGACGCGGTACCTCGATCCCTATTTTCCATCTCCTCCATCTCTCTCTCTCTTTCTGTCTCTCTCTCTCTCTCTCTCTCTCTCTCTCTTTCTTCTCTCTCTCTCTCTCTCTCTCTCTCTCTCTCTCTCTTTCTCTCTCTCTCTCTTCCTTTATTCCCTCACCTATAACTTCCCTACGTTCTTTCAGTTTCTTACCTCTTCTTAAGAGAGCTTCTCTGTAAGAGTCGAGCATGCGCTTAAGGCAGCCTGCCCCGGGAAAATTGTTTTCGAATTCATTAACGGAAAACATTTTGCTTATACAACTCGACCCGCTCTATTTAATGAGACTAATTTCATCATCATCTGATTTTTTCCCTTCGGGATATACTACCGTAACCCTGAAAATTCATTGAGCCATAAATCCGTCCAAAGTCTGTTTTGAGAAACTATCTACATATCATTCAATAGCATTTCGAAAGCTCTTCAAATTTCATCTGGGAACATGTGTTACGAAAATTTTATTTTGGCCGAGAAAATTGGCGTTAAATTATTTGAAGGGTCGACACAGCAATTTATGGTCATTTCTACACTCTGGGACCTAGATACAAAGAAAGAGCGTGAAATTTTCTATTAAATAATCACCATTCAAGAAAAATCCGAGCGTACCAATTTTTGCTACGACGCGAGTAATGCGCGCGAGTCGGTCAAAATGGCACATTTTCGGCCGCCGAGGCATCGTTCAAGCGCATTCATCGATCCATAACTACGCTCAATGTTAATATCACAAAATCGTTAGCATATCATCTAAGAGCTCTCACAGAGATCTTCAAATGCTACATACATACTCTTATTGAAAAGTTTATATTTCTATGGAAAATTTCGTTCTGTACTATAAGCAGGCTTTAAAAACTACTTTACTAACATTTCCGCACTTCCAAACATACATCATAAGAAAGAGCGTGAAATTTGCTACAAGATAGACCCCTTTCAGTAAACTTTGAAGCCTATAATGTTTTGTTATAAGTCATAAGAGTAGGTAAAGTAGCGTCACTGTCCTTTCGCCCAAGAATTTCATTGTTTAGGTTATTCGAATTGGAATATTCCAATATTTTTTCCATTGAAGAATTGTGCTAAGCTGATGCCCTATTCTTATAACTTATAACAGAACAATATAGACTTGAAAGTTTATTGAAAGGGGTTCATCTCGTAGAAAATTTCACGCTCTTTCTTATGATGTATGCTTTGAAATGCGGAAATTTTTGTAAAATAGTTGTTTAAGCCTTCTTAAAGTTCAGAACGAAATTTTCCCTAGAAATATAAATATTTCAATAAAAGTATGTATGTAGCATTTGAAGATCTCTGTGAGAGCTCTTAGATGATATATCTACGATTTTCTGATATTAAGATTGAGCAAAGTTATGGATCGCTGAATGCGCTTGCAGGGTGCCTCGGCCGCAGTAAACGCGCCTTTTTGACCGACTCGCGCGCATTACTCGCGTCATAGCAAAAATTGGTACGCTCGGATTTTTCTTGAATGGTGATTATTTGATAGCAAATTTCACCCTCTTTCTTTCTATCTAGGTCCCAGAGTGTAGAAATGACCATAAATTGCTGTGTCGACCCTTCAAATAATTTTACGCCAATTTTCTCGGTCAAAATAAAATTTTCGTAAAACATGTTCCCTGATGAAATTTGAAGAGCTTTCGAAATGCTATTAAATGATATGTACATCGTTTCTCAAAAAAGATTTTGAACGGATTTATGGCTCAATGAATTTTCAGGGTTACGGTAGTGTATCCCGAAGGGAAAAAATCGGATGATGATGAAATTAGTCTCATTAAATAGAGCAGGTCGAGTTGTATAAACAAAATGTTTTCCGTTAATAAATTCGAAAACAATTTTCCCGGGGCAGGCTGCGCTCGAATCTTTCGGACATGCTCTCTTAATATTCCTCTTCCCCTTCCTTTCATTCTCCATATCCTTGTTCTGTTTTTCATACTTTATTTTTGTTGTCCCTATATCTTTTCTCATGTGACTTCATTGGTTGCTGTGCTTATGAACAAAGAATACCCAACAAACAGACAAAACCAATGTGAAAGAGCTCTTATAGATGCCTCAATTGCCATTTTTTTTAAATTATAATTACTGTCTTTTTTGGTGAATTTGAACATAGTACTTCATTTCAAGTATTTTTTACCTTTACAGGCAAAAGTATATTCATCGGGATCATACAAAGTGAAAATGATTTACTTCTTATAGTAGACAAGGAATTCGCAGCTTTTCAGAGAGATTGTAGATAAATGTAAGAGAGGAAATATAAATTGGAGCAGAGGAAGAGAAGCTGAATCCAGTGAATTCGAAGTTGACCCAACCTCCTACGGCCTCTTTCCGTGCCTAGTACCCAGTCCCTTCCAGTAACTTCATATCTTGATAAATTAGATTAGTTTCCGAACCAAATTTATATTCTCCTCCGTCAGTTAATTGTGCTGATGACTAGTTTACTTTTTTTGCCACCATCAGACGAGTTGTGTCCTTGACGAGTGATTCCTCGTGGTCGACTGACTACGGCTGGCTGGCCCATGTAAATTCACTCGAGCAATGACACCTCTTCAACGTGTTCTCTGTCTTCCTCTCTCCCTATGTATTTTTCTCTTTGCCAATCCCTCTTTTTCTCCCCTCTTTGTAACTCTTTCCCTATGTTTCTCTATTCTGGCTTTATTTTGTTCTCTCCCTTTCTCTTAGAAACTCCATCGTTGGGGAACAAGTTCTGCCAAGTGCTAGGTAGATTTACAGTGGAATTGAAGAAGGGGAGCGGCTTGTATTCATCTCTTGACTTCCCCTCGGCAGACTGCTTCTCACATATCTAACTCCTTGTGAACGAATTCTTTTTCTCTCCTTATTGCGGTCTCTTTCTCTGCTTTTTCTTCTCTATTTCTTCTCCTCCAATTTCGCGCTTCTTTTTTTTAACTGATTTATTTTGTCAGGCCTGTGTTTATATTTCTAATGTCTCATCCCTTGATTTTTTTACTGACTGTCAAGTTTCAAATATGTTGTTAATATTGAAGTAATTCTCGTTAACTTGCGAATTGCAGAAGCTTCGGCGGAGTGCCTCGAGGGAGAGCTTCAGTGGTAGTGGAGAGGAGTTGGGATCAGTGTGGTGACTCTCTTCTGTCTCCATCGGTTTCCGCTCCTTCTGCGACCGCGAACGCGACCGCGTCGCCTCGCACCACCGCTGCCAACACGCAGCGCCTCCACAAATTACTCGCCCTCTTCTCCCATCATCATGAGAATAACAACGTCAGTCCTTCCTTTCTGCTGCCAGCTCTTGGCGTCCTCCAAGAAATCTTCTTTCTAGCCACTCTTTCTTGGCCCAGAGCTTTTTTTTTTTAGAAAGCAGCGACATCGAGAGGCCCAGTGAGGCGATCGCGAACTGCGGGCACCAGAGACCGCATTCCACTTCCCATCCTGCCTCCTGTACCCACTGCTAGGGTCACCAAGCAGGGACCACTCGTCCACCAGGTACAAAGAGAGAGAGAGAGAGAGCGTGAGGAAGAGAGACAAAGAGAAAGAGAGTGAGGAAGAGAGAGAAAGAGAGGGAGAGTGAGGAAGAGAGAGGAACAGACTGATAGTGAGGAAGAGAGAGAAAGAGAGAGAAAAAGAGTAAGATAGAGGGGGAGAGTGAGGAAGAGAAGAAGAGTGAGGAAGAGAGAGAAAGAGAGTGAGAGTGAGGAAGTGAGAGAAAGAGAGGGAGATAGAGGAAGGGAGAGAAAGAGAGAGAAAAAGAGTAAGACAGAGGGGGAGAGTGAGGGAGAGAAGAAGAGTGAGGAAGAGAGAGAAAGAGAGTGAGAGTGAGGAGAGAGAGAGAAAGAGAGGGAGAGTGAGGAAGGGAGAGAAAGAGAGGGAGACAGAGAGAGGAGACAGAAAGAAAGAAGAGTCCAGGAGTTGCCACTGGGAAGCGGATCATCTAAGAACCGCGCGGCCGCGTCCTCTTGGCAGGAATGCTGGGCTGTGTTGAGTGGGGCGCAACTCTTCCTCTGTCCTCAGCTCTCTTCTTTCGGCTCCGATTCGCTCTCCCAGAAGGTATACTGTTCTTTTTTATTTTATTTTCCTTTGTTTCGTCTACCCATAAGTTATAAATTATTAAGAAAAGATCTGAATCTGAACGACTATAAATAAAATGTAATATGCGTATTTCTCTTGAGATGTTATCGATTCCGAGTGATGCGGTGTGCGTGGATGTGGAGGGTTCTCTCACGGACATCGCATACGAGTGTCTTTTGCGGAAGAATAGTGGGAAACGTCGTCATGTGTTTAGAATTGTCTCCCAGAAGAGAACTGAGCATCTTCTTCAAGCAGCAAGGTTACTCTTAATTATTCAGATTAGAAGGGGATCATGATGATAGATAATAATGGAATATGAATTGCAGAGAAGAGGAGATGCTGGAGTGGATAGAGTGCATCCAAGCAGCGACCTCTCCAGCCAAGGAGAATTCTGTGTCCGTCCCGGCCGATTCTCTCCAAGTCAGTCTCCCCTACTTCATTTCTTTTTTCAACTTTACATTCATCGTTTTATCCGATTCGTTATTTACAGTTCTATTTGCCCATCTGCTTAGCTGTCGTTCTCAATCGCTAACTCTCTCTCTCCCTCTCTCTCTTTCTCTCTCTCTCTCTCTCTCTCTCTCTCTCTCACTCACTTTCACGCTCTCTTTTCTCACTCTCCCCTTTCTCATTGTCTCTCGCTGTCGTCCTCTCCCCGATCTATCTCTCTCCCACTTCCTCATTCTCACACTGTCTCTCTCTCTCTTTCCCTCTCTCTCTCCCTACTAATTCTTTCTCATTCCGTTACTGCCTCTCTCTCTCTCTCTCTCTCTCTCTCTCTCTCTCTCTCTCTCTACTCATCTGCCACAGTGTGCATTTCCCTTTGCCTGTGTCCTGGAATGGCCTTATTTGATTTGTCCTGGCTTCGCTGTTGCACTCGCTTCATCGCTCAATGCGTAGGCAGACGAGAAAAGTAAGAGTTTCCTCCCATCTGCTTTCTCTCCCTCTCACTCTATCTCTTTCTCTCACTCTCTCACTCTCTCTTCCTCTCTTTCTCGTGTACTCTCTCAACTCTCCTCCTACTCTTTAATTATTCCCCTCACTCCTTCCTTTCCCTCTGCTTTTCTCCGGACTCTCCGTCAGTCGAGCAATCTCCATCTCTTCGCTTTCGCTTCCCCTCACTTGGCCAACTTTCTCCTTTCAATTTTCAATTTCCTTTCTCTTTTCTTTAGTTGAGCATAGCCTTCTTTGAAGTTATATGAGTCTCAAACATTTCTCCCAAAGTGCGATTTGATCTATTCCTCTAGCTATTTGAGTGGCAGTTTGTCCATGACTGAGGCATTTCTTAGAGTTAATAAGATATCATTTCTTGAATGCCCGATCGGCTCACTAACTAGTGCATGTGCTGCGCTTTTCCTTGCCATCTTTCTTTTATTTATCTTTTTGCCTTCTTCATTTCCCTTTTTTGCCCTTTCGTTTGGTTAATTAACCGAATGCGAAGATAGGATTAGAGAAGTCAATGTATTTATAGTAACGGAAGGTTAAATTATCTGAGATATCTTTTCGTGCACACTGGTATCAATTCCTTTCACTTGACCCATTCCGGGATATCGCATCCCTCCCTTTCCCCTTCCTCTCCCTCTCCCTCTCTCTCTTTCTCTCGCTGCATCCCTCTCTTTTCTCTCCCTGCCTCTCTCTCTCTTTCTCTAGTTGTCTCCCTCTCTTATCTCTCCCTCTCCCTCTCTCTATTGCTCTTACTGTTTCCGTTTCATGTCCCTTTTCTGTTGTTAGATCCAACTTCGCTTCGTTCTCACTTTCACTGAAATGTCGAAGTGGAGGAAGAACAAATATTGATTGTTATTTATTGCCTGGAGAGGAAGCAACGGTGACATTACGAGGACTCGTGGATAATGCGGACAGGAACAATTTGAATGGCTGAAAAAGTGTTGAGCGGAGGAGAACGATACACGAGGAGTGCGAGAGATAAGTGACAGAGAGAGAGAGAGAGAGGAGAAAGGAGAGAGAGAGAGGAGAGAGAGCGTGAAAGCGGGAGTGAGGAGGGCCTTCGACGGTTCTGGTTCTGCTGAACAAATCCCTTCTTCCTGCTTTCCTCACAGCCATTCACCTTCTGGCTGTTTACCTATCAAGGCATCCCAGCCGTTGCTGCATTGCTTTGCTGGCCGCTCTGCTTCTGCCTCTCCTCTCTTTATCCCTCTCTCACCTGTTTATAGCGCTACCTCTCTCTCTCTCTCTCTCTCTCTCTCCTCTCTCTCTCTCCTCTCTCTCTCCTCTCTCTCTCTCCTCTCTCTCTCTCTTTCCCTCACTTACCTCTTTTCCCTCTCTTCCCTCTCTTAGTTCTTTTCCCTCTTCCATCTTTTCCCTCTCTTCCCTCTCTTCCTTCTCTTCCTTCTCTTCCCTCTCTTCCCTCTTTTCCCTCTCTTCCCTCTCTTCCTTCTCTTTCCTCTCTTTCCTCTCTTCCCCTTTCCCTATCGTCCCTCTCTTCCCTCTCTTTCCTCTCTTACTTTTCTTTCCTCTCTTCCCTCTCTTCCCTCTCTTCCATCTTTTCCCACTCTTCCTTCTCTTCCTTCTCTTCCCTCTCTTCCCTCTCTTCCCTCTTTTCCCTCTTTTCCCTCTCTTCCTTCTCTTTCCTCTCTTTCCTCTCTTCCCCTTTTCCCTATCGTCCCTCTCTTCCTCTCTTCCCTCTCTTCTCTCTTCTTCCCTCTCTTGCCTCTCTTGCCTCTCTTCCCTCTCTTCCCCCTTTTCCCTATCGTCCTCTCTTCCCTCTCTTCTCTCTCTTCCCTCGCTTCTCTCTTCTTCCCTCTCTTTCCTCTCTTACTTTTCTTTCCTCTCTTCCCTCTCTTCCCTCTCTTCCCTCTCTTCCATCTTTTCCCGCTCTTCCTTCTCTTCCCTCTCCTCCCTCTCTTCCCTCTCTTCACTCTCTTCCCTCTTTCCTTCTCTTCCCTCTTTTCTCTCTCTTCCTTCTCTTCCCTCTCTTCCCCCTCTTCCCTCTCATTATAGTGTGCTTCTGCGTGCACTGCTCACTGTCGAGTGTTACTTTCGCATCTTGAGATTTCTCTTGAGTATTCATGCTCTCCTCGTATATTCAGTTGATGATTGAATTGGCTAGTCCGTTGCCTTCTCTGTCTAATTCTCGCTCGCTCTCTTACTTGTTCCTTCGTTTCATCTCTCGCTGTCTTTCTTTTGTATGTTTGTTAGGAACTAGCAACTTGTGTCATGTCTTCTTCGCTTGCTCCTTTCCTTCTGCCTTCTTACTATATTGAGCGGCTTAATCGAAAGATGGGGTTTCTTAGCATGAAGTGAACATGGCTAGGAGAGAGTGCTAGGGGAGTAGAGCATGCTAATGAGAGAGACAGAGAGGAGAGAGAGAGAGAGAGAGTGAGAGAGGGGCTAGAGAATTAGAGCGAAGAATGAGACAGCTGCTAGAGAAGCAGAATGAGATGTCGCATCTCGTGCTTGCTTCCTCGTCCTCTGCATCGAAATAGGATTCCTTCGAGAAATAGTTCTTCTACTTTTTTCTCATCATTTTCATGATTTAGATACTCATTCCTTTTAATGATATTGTTCTTACGCATTAATTTCTTGAATATGTTGTTTATGCCACATTTTTATATATTTTTCATTCATACAAGCTCATTGAATTTTTCTGCTCCGTCATTCTCCTCTCTCTCTCTCTCTCTCTCTCTCTCTCTCTCTATCTCTTTCTCTCTCTCTCTCTCGCCATTTCTTACTTTGCAGTAGCCTCTCATTTTATCCCTAGCCTTCATCAATATTATAAACTATTTCCATCCTTCTAGATCAATGGATGCCCCCCTTGAAACAGTTGAGTCCTTCTCCTCGGCTATGGTCCTGAAGGCACGTTTCTTCCCTCTTTTAGCATCCATATGAAACCTTTATTTTTCATTTATGTTCCTTTTCTCTATTTGTCTCTTCTACTTTCTCGTTCTATCGTTTACATCGTTCATTCATCTGCCTCCAATCTCCCTTCCCCTTAAACCATAGTGTCAATCGCAGGCCGTGATTCGTGAGCATTTCTTGTTTTCGAATATCCCTCTCAGTTCTTTACTTGTCAACAACTATTGTGGAGGAAGCTTGTTGGCCGCTAATGGCTTGTTGTATTGTTGTAGATTCCATGATTGACTCATGCAGATTCTCTATCTTTCGTTGTCTGTAAATGCTCTCTTTCTCTTTCTCTAGCTTTCTCTCTGTCTTTGTCTCGCTCTCTCTCTCTGTCTTTCCTTTCTCTCTCTCTCTCCCCCTCTGTCTCTCTCAGTCTCTCTCTCTCAGACTCTCTCTCTCCCTCTCTCTTTCTCTGTCGTTGTTCTCATTCTCGAACTGTCATCATCACTCATGAATATTGCGGTCTGGCTGGCCAGGCCTATTTCATCTCCTGTGCCACCTTGTCATTAGCGGTCGATGCATTCTTTCAACCTTTTTCTGTATCAACTTCTCCCTCCCCCTCTCTCCTTTTCGCTCTCTCTCTCTCTCTCTCTCTCTCTCTTTCCCTCTCTCTCTCTTCCACTCTCTCGCTCCGTCACTTTCTCTCCCCCCCACCCCACTTTCTTCCATCCCGCTCTCTTTCCTTCCAATTTTCTACAGTGAACACTGTAGGTCCAACTTTCCACTTCCCACTTTCTTCTGCGTTCTTTATCCGATCCCGCAGTCGCATTTCGAAAATGTGAAAGGAGGTTTTGTTGTGAGTCGGACTGGTCCACTGCTGAGAAACGTGTCTGTCTAACTAAAGAAGCAGAGAGAATAACGTCCTTCCTTCTCTGATCTCTCTCTCTCTCTCTCTCTCTCTCTCTCTCTCTCTCTCTGTCGTCCTTCTTTTATCGATTCTCTCCTCATCTCTCGTCCTTCCTTTCTCTCTCTACCTCCTTTCTCTATCTATCCTTCCTTTTATATTGCCATCTCTCGCAGTTTCCTAGAAGTGTCAAGTCGCGGCAATCCATTTAAATTGAAGTAACAATTATTTCTTATGTCTTCATCAGGGAAAAAGGGTGGTCCGAAGAGGTCTCGCAAAAGTGGGTGGGTATGAACTCCGAGCGCTTCGAAGAATAGGGTAAGCAAAAATGTAATTTTTTTCGAGAAATATAGGGTAGGTAAGACGGAAATTGAAATTTTCGGGTCTCAAATATTGCGTGGGTAGTCCTATTCGGACATGGCTTTTTCCCTGCTCTTCATTTTGCCAGTCATTACTAATTCAATCCTTTCTACCTATTCTTTTAGTCCATGACCTATTTGATTTTTCGCTGTCTTTCCAGTCTCTCACTCTCTATGTCTCCCTTTCCCTCTCTCTTTCCCCCGCTCACTTTTGCTCTCTCTCCGGTTCTCTCACTCTCTATGTCTCCCTTTCCCTCTCTCTCTTTCCCTCGCTCACTTTTGCTCTCTCTCCTGGACTCTCAGTCTCTTTGTCTCCCTTTCCCTCTCTCCTTTCCCTCGCTCCTTTTGCTCTCTCTCTCTCTCTCTCTCTCTCTCTCTCTCCGGTTCTCTCTTTACTCTTGTCAAAGAGGAGTAACCCGATGCTGCTTGGTGGCGCGTGAATATAAACGCCGCTCTGGCCGTACCTTTGAACCCCCTTCCACCATCCTGCATTCTGATCCTTCTTCTTCGAACCTCGCTGGACTCATTTATTTTCTATTCAATGTTTCTCATTGTCCTTCCTAAAGCAGAATGTCTCCTTGAATTGTATTAACAGACTAGAGGCAAACTGTGATTTTAATATATTCGCGTAATCGCACTCTTTGCGACCCTCTTCCTCTCCCTCCCTATCTCTCTCTCGTTTTCTCTCTCTCCTCCTATCTCCCTCTCGTTCTCTTTCTCCCTTCCTATCTCTCGTTCTCTCTTCCTCTCCCTCTCTCGTTCTCTCTCTCTCTTGTTCTCTCGTTCTTTCACCGACCATTGTCGATATTTCTTGTTGATCTTACTGTGCGCAGCTCATTCAGTTGTGCTGTCTTCTCTTCCGTTTCAGTTGCACTGCAGAGACGGCGTAAGGTGAAGAGAGAGAGAGAGAGAGAGAGAGAGAGAGAGATAGAGAGAGAGAGTCTGCTACTCAAGTCAATGAATGGCCAGACTGCTCACTCACTCGCAAGCCAGGCCTGGGAGACCTGAATGCTTCCTCTTCCCCTTCCGTCGCCTCCTTTCCATTTCTCTCCCTCACTTGACTCCCTCCATGTCCTATGTCCTTTCGCGTGCCTTTTCTTATTGCCATACGCTCTCTTACTCTTTCTGTTCCGCAGCTCTCTCTCTCTCTCTCTCTCTCTCTCTCTCTCTCTGTCTCTCTCTCTCTCCACTCTAACAGCCACCCTTCGACTTCCTTTTATTTTGCCTGTCGCCGGGACGCTCATTAGAGAGGGAAGCGGTGGAGCAAGTGGGAAGCGAGTATAGAGGGCGAAGATGATGAAGGGGACTGCAGATGCATAAAGAGAGCGAGAGGGAGAGTAGGAGAAGAGAGAAAGAGAGAGAGAGAGGACGGGTAGAGAGAAGGAGAGAGAGAGGAGGAGAAGAGAGAAAGTGAGAGTGAGAGAGAGGAAGGGAGAGAGAGAGAGAGAGAGAGAGAGAGATTTGACTGAGATTTGCTTGAATGCCTTTCGCTGTCTCGCCAGATCTCTACTGGATGTGGAAAGGGCTGCGCAATTGTTCCAAGTGGGTGCAGCCCTCGCGTGCTGCCGTTTGTAGTTCTGCATTTTTTTCTGCTTGCTTTCTTGTGCACAAGAAATGTGCTTTATTTTTTTAAATATTTTTCTGGTCTGTAGTTCAACCTCCCATACTTGTTTTGTTCTGTTTTATTACTTGTTGAATTTCATATTCCATTGCTGTCCCATCTGGCTGCTTTCATTACCGTTTCACCTCATCACGCGTTTCTACGAGCTTCCCCGTTTAAGCATTCTTTACGCTGCTCTGCTTTGCCTTTCGTGTTGTAGTTCTCATAACTCTCTCTCTCTCTCTCTCTCTCTCACTCACTCTTTCTCTCTCTGTTTCTCTTTGTCTCTCTGGCTTTGTTCTACCTTCGTTTTCAATTTTACCAATTCTGTCTGTTCATTCATACTGCATTGGAGCGTCCCTTTGTGCGCTTTCATCGATCTTCTATTTGGCCATTGAGACAGGGAGAGCAAAGAGGGTTAGAGAGAAAGAGACAGGGAGAGCAAAGACGGTTAGAGAGAAAGAGAGAAAGAAACAGGGAGAGCAAGATTGATACAGAGAAGGAGAGCGAGGAGAGAAAGATACGTGGAGAGCAAAGAGGGATAGAGAGAAATAGAGAGAGAGGATAGAAAGAGATAGGGAGAGCAAAATAGAGAGAAAGAGACAGGTGAGAGCACAGAAGGATAGAGAGAGAGAGAGAGAGAGAGAGAGGAGACAGAAATAGAAAGCAGCAGTTGTACAAATTTATGCCTTACTTGTTCTCCATTTGTTGCACGCCTTTTCTTCTTTTACCGAGGAACTTTATTTTGTTCAGAATAAAGATGATGAAGAGGTTGATGGAAGAAAGTAGCCTCGTTAGAGAAAGACGAGTGAATTCGTTGATGAGAGAGGTGATTGCAGGAGGACGAGAAGAGCAAGGAGGAGAGGGAGAGGAGGGCTGCAGATCCAGCCGGGACAGTTCCCCCTCCGGCCTCGCCACCTTCCACGCAGCTACTCATCATGCAACGGTCTCTCTCTCTCTCTCTCTCTCTCTCTGTCTTTCGATCTCTTAACATGGTGTTGTTAAGCTACAAAGCGAAAGCGTCTCAGCTGGGTTCTCCCCTGTCGTCAAAGAGAAGTGGTGGTTCTTCGTATGAGACAGCGTCCTCCTCGACCGCTTCATCCTCTTCGCGAGTTGCTCCAGCCCCCTCTTCCACTGCTCACTCTGGTGGGAGCACGCACGCCAATGGATCAGGTTTTAAGTACCCTCTTCAGATTTTTCATTTATCCAAGTTAATTATATATATCTCTGGTTTTCCACAATGACCCTAATTAGGCTGGAGCGGAGCCTAGGACCCTTCCTGGACTGTCTAATTTGGTCGACCAAACCCTAATTAGGGTTCAAGTTTTGCCTTATTAGTCACATGTAGCAAACTTTATACGCATGCATAAAATGACATATATGAACATTATCCGCCGTTATGCCTCCTTAAGGAGGCATAACGGCGGCGGCGAGTCGTGTGAGACTTCGCCGCGAGGTACGGCGGCGCTTGTCGTACGAGACATCGCGAGTCAACTTTTCGAACGTTGCATCCTTACTGAAATTGAAAGCATCGAGTGAAAGATGATGAAAATGGAAAACTTTAACTTACTTGTGCGGCGTGACACTTGGTCCAAACTGACACTTGGTCCAAATGGCACTTGGCCCAACTGGCACTTGGCCCAAAATATCTAAAAAGAGAAGAAAATAAGACTTGAACGTTAAATTTAGCATTTACTTACCTCGAGGTATATGTGTTTAAAAGTGAACATACCCGCTCGGCGCTGTCGATAAACTAGTCGTTGTCCCTCTGCGTCTGCATAACCAACGCAGAATCCTTAAACAAGACATGAATTACAAACGGAAACACAAGCAAACATGATGTAACGAAAAAGCAGTACTTCTGCTTTATTTTCATTTTCAACTCGAGGATGACTATTCCAAATCGTTGCCCCACCAAAACATACGGTCTGCGCACCAAAAATGTCTAGGCTAGAAACTGCCTAGACTAGGGGAGGCGTATGCCTAATTAGGCTAGGAATCCCGCTCCAGCCTCACTAGGCACATTGTGAAAAACCAGAGATATATATGTATATATATATATTAAATTTTTTATATATAATATTTATATATGATATCTTAGTGAAATTACTTGCACAATTAAAGGCCTGTTCCTATATTAACCATTTTTGTAGGTGAAGGCGGGACTCCGAAATCAGCTCGCCGTTGGAAGAAGGAAAGGCATCGAAGCAGCCATCCATCAGTCACGGCAGTGGTGGACAGGTTCATGCCGCATTCGGCAGCAAGATCACCGACTGCACTACTGGAGGAGAAGGAGATGTACGGAGAGAGACAGAGAGAAAAAAAAGAGAGCGAGAGTTACGGAATGAGAAAGAGAAGAGAGAGAGAGTGACGGGAGAGAGAGAGAGAGAGAAGAGAAAGAGAAAAAAGAGGGAGAGACAGAGAGAAAGAAGAGAGAGAGAGAGAGAGAGAGGAGAGACAGAAAAGAGAGAGAGAGAGAGAGAGAGTTACGGAATGAGAAAGAGAGAGACGAAAGAGAAAGAGAGAGAGAGAGAGACGTAAGAGAAAATGAAGACCTGCTTCCAGCTGGTGCCTCTCCTTGTTCGAGTCTGCGTGCGTGTGGTGGAGGCGCATGGAATGGATACGGTAGGCATCTACCGTATACCTGGGAACACCGCCGCCGTCAACGCACTCAAGGACGGTCTTAACGACGGATTTGATGCTGTTAGCTATTCAAAGACATACTCCTTTTTACTTATTCAATGAATTCTGTGTGATTTGCACTGTTTAAGCGAGAAACCGGCTTTTCTAAATTATGCTTTGGTTTTTTTTCATTTTGTGTGTCTTTTTTGCGGTTATTTGTCCTTGAGTAAAGTGAGGATGTTGAGATGGACTTCACGGATTCCCGCTGGAAGGATGTGAATGTGGTGTCTTCACTTCTGAAGATGTTCCTTCGCAAGTTGCCCGAACCTCTTCTGACTGACAAGTTGTATCCCTTCTTTATTGATGCCAACCGAATCGCCGTCCACCACTCCCGGCTGCACAAACTGCGCAATCTTGTCCGTTTCCCTAGTTGTATTCAAGGGAAAAATACTGTCGATTTAACAGACCCAGCATGATTTTGGTTCTCCCCAAAGCCATACAGTCATGTTCCTCCAAAATTACCGATATGTTCCAATCGGCCATTAATTAGCTAATTGCAGATATCTTAACCATATTGATTCTTTTTTATTGAAAAATAGATAAAATTCCACATACAGCGCAATTATTACTTCATTCCAAAAAATGAGGTAGAAAGGAGTGGCATGATTTTCGAATTTTTGCTTGGGTGATCTTTGAGCCTAATTTTAACCCTCATAACTTGGTCAATTATTGTGTGCTGGATGTGGAAAAAAAGACATTCAAATACATAAGTATCTTTTCATATTGTTTCCTTTCCCATGACTTGTGTGCTGATTGGAACTTTGAGCGCGCTTCGTTACAAATCGGCCATTCTGGCGGTACGTCACTGTATGTCATTTCTCTGTCAATAACACGGTTATTGGGAAAAATACCCGTCTTCTGGCAAAAAAAAAAAGTTGAACCTGGTTCTGAGCAAGCGGACGGGTTCAACGCGGTGCATGCACCGGCTTTGTTAAGCACTGTTGTAGTTACAAACAATTTAAATGTCATCCTTAAAATATACCGCTGTCACTTTCATTAAAATAATGCGATGATGCATGGAAAAAAGGGAGCAAACCGGACTACCCACCCAAATTTTGAGACCCGAAAATTAAATTTCCGCCGTACCTACCCTATTTTTCTCGAAAATAAAATTACATTTTTGGCCTGCCCACCCACTTTTGTGCGAGCCTCGGGGCATTGGAAAATACGTTGTTGCTTGAGCTTCGCAAGTTGCCGCGAGCACACTTCGTGACGCTGAAGTTCATCATGGGTCATCTCTCTAAGGTCACCGCGCATTCGCATGTTAACAAGGTCGCGAAACTTAGTTATTACTTATTTTTTCTTTAGTCTATTATTTTACTCTTTGTAAACGTAATTCTTACATTATGTTTCGTCATAATAGTTCCAAATTAAAAAATTGTTCCTCAAAAGAAATTTGACACACGATTAGTGTTCAAACGGATTTCTTGGAGAAATAGGGATGTTGAGAATCTTAAATAGTACTGTATATTTGTATATTAAGATGAAAAGCACGAATAATTGTGAATAAGTAAGAATGGGAGTACTCAGATGGAGACGCGTAACCTTGCTCTGATGTTCGGGCCGTCGATTGTCCGTCCCTCTGACGACAGCATGGCAACGATGGTGACTCATATGATGACCAGTGTAAGATCATCGAAACCTTCGTTAACTATGTCAGTCTCTTCTCTTCCCTTTGTCTCTTGCTCAGTTTCTCCTCTATTTCCCTTCTCTTGTCTCTTGATCAAAAGTTTGCAACTATTGACACTACATAATGTTTTTTTTCGTGTCATTATCATATTCTCTGATTGTTGAAAGATATAAAATAGCATGGTGCCCTCCCTTAGGTGGCTAAAGTGTCTGGGTTGCAGTTCGAGTGGATGTTCGATGAGAGTGGCACGGCGGAAGACGCAGTGCCCGTCCAGCTGGCTTCGGATGCCACTCCTCTCCCTCAGTCTTCAGCTTCCCTCGATTCGGGCGGCGCCCCTGTCGGCGTCTCTTCCACCTCCTTCAATGACATGCACTCCCTTATCATACGAGCCAATGAAGAACAGGCAGTGGCTATGATGAAAGAGAACGACCGCGGAAAGGTTCCAACTTTTCTTCTTCTTATCCTGTTTATCTATTTAGTTTATAGTTGTACGTATTTAATATTGAAATGATTGAAGCTGTTGCCAGATCAAGAGTATCCTCAACGTGCGAAGGAATTCGCGAAGAGACAAGTCAAAGTGGAAGCAGACGAAAGTAGAGTCCCAGGCAGCATCGGTTGTGGCGGCCGATGAAGAGAGACAGGGACATCCACCCCCCTCCAAACAGACAACCACTCGCAGCAGTGTCGATAGCACTTTCTGCGGCCAGTTCCAGGTGCTCTCTCTCTCTCTCTCTCTCTCTCTCTCTCTCTCTCTCTTCTCCCTCTCCCTCTCCCTCTCCCTCTCCCTCTCCCTCTCCCTCTCCCTCTCCCTCTCCCTCTCCTCTCCCTCTCCCTCTCCCTCTCCCTCTCCCTCTCCCTCTCCCTCTCCCTCTCCCTCTCCCTCTCCCTCTCCCTCTCCCTCTCTCTCTCTCTCTCTCTCTCTTCTCTCTCCGTTCACTGTTTACGTTCCTTAAGGAACGTGACATCGACGCTGAGATCGCGTCCCGAGGCGCGGCGGGGCCGTCTACTTCGACGGCATTAACTCAGTCAGAGACGACAAGTGTGGAAGGAGGAGAAGAGAGAGAAGGAGAGGAGGAAACGAGAGAGGGGAGCAGCTACAGTCTGGAGCTCTCTCCCTCTGCAGAGAGTGTAGAGACAGCGAGGAGTGAGGGGAGCAGCGAGCAGAGGAAGAAGAGACACGAAGTACGAACTTCTTCTTTTCATTTTAAAGGGGCCATAACATGGGATTGAACAAAAGCCATTTTCCCCGTCAGAGCAACCGGAGCAAATTGTTACGGTCGGGTTCGGGTGACTTTGTGGCGGTTGTAGATTGGGGACATGTACACTTTGTAACTTTACATAGCTTTGTACTCTTTTTCTTACTTTACCATGTTACATACATAGAGAGAGAAAAGAGGGGGAACAAGCCTTTAGGGCAGCTTCCTCCTAGCTCTTTCCGGCGAACACTGTTGCAGCGGAGGCTGTTATTCTAGGCGTGGCCTCCGCTGCGGCTAGCTCTGCTCCCCTTGCAGACACTGAGTAGTGCCCGGCGGATCTTCATCGCGGGGAGCGAAGCCGCAGCCTCTGCCTCGCTCTCTTCCGAGGCTGCCATGGATGCTCTCCGCTCTCACACTCAGCATCTCCATATCGCGGCTTCTCCCGCTCTTGACTGCTACTCTGCGGAGACCAGGGAGAAGATCAAGCGCATGCAGTTGCTGGGCACCGCGGCTTGGAAACACTTCGACAAGGTTATCTCTTTCTCATAATTCAATCATTCTTCGCTCTCTCTCTCTCTCTCTCTCTCTCTCCCTCTCTCTCTCTCTCTCTCTCTCTCTCTCTATTCCTCTTTCTCTCTCTCCCTTCATCTCTCTCTCTCTCTCCTCTCTTCCTCCCTCTCTCTCTCTCTCTCTCTCTCTCTCTCTCTCCACTCTAGACGACGTCATCTCCTACGAAGGAAGACGCGTTGTCGTGCACATCAGACTACTCGACGACTTCGTCTGCCCCGATGGGTGTGGTGGTTGCCTCTGAAGGGGGCGCTCTCTCCTCAGACTATGCCTCTTCCGATGTGTCCCCTTGCACTCGCTCTTCTCCCCTCCCCCGCCCCCATGCTCTTCCTCTCGCCTCCTCCGCTTCTCCCTCCTCTCTCAATAATCTCCCCCCTCCAACCAAACCGCCTGAAGTAACTCTTCGCATGGCTAGGAGGCAACGAAGAGACATTCGCCGTCACACCCTTGCTGATGTCCAAGCTGTTGTCAGTCTTTCTTTTATCTTTCTTTCTGTACGCCTTTTTTTACTTCTACTAATCTTCTCGACTTAACTAATATCTAATTGCTGCTTGAGGAGAAGGCGCTGGAAGCAGAGAGAGGGGGCCCCGAGGGGAGTCGAAGCAGGGCGAGTCCCTATCCACTCGCTCCAAGTTGGCCCGTTGGCTCCGTGGAGGTCTCCGTAAGTCGTCCCCCGACCTACGCGCCACTCCCCTCACTCTCCCTATGCACTCCACCCTCCACTCCATCCCCTCAGGGGACAACGACTTGCCTCTCTCCTCCCCTCCCCGCATCGTGCGCACTTCTCCTAATGAACTGACACCTGCCAGTGGAGATGAACAGCTATAGAATGATGTTTAGGGTAGCTTTAATCTTTCAATTAGGAATCCCGGCTGTCTTTTCACGAGAGAACTGCTTATAAGAGGTCTTATTTTTATCGCTTCACAAATTCATGCTTAGGTTCAATTTTATACGCTGGATATTTTAATAGAGGCTGCTTTGAATGTATTTCCAAATAAGAAGAATGTGGTCTCCAGTTCCTCGCTGCCTCACTTTGCCAGCTCCTAGTCTTCCAATCATTTATTTCCCTTTTTGTCTCTGCCTCGCTCTCTACCCTCTCTTCTCTCTCTCTCCCCCTTCTTTCTCTCTCGCCGCCTCTCTCGCCCCTCTCTCTCTCTCTTCTTTCTCTCTCGCCCCCTCTCTCCCTTCTCTCTCGTAACATGTATTCTCACCACTGCTTCTGTGATACGCGAGTCTTATTCATTTCAGTTTTATTTGATGTTTATAAGCCAGAAGCCGTAGCCGGCATTCTATGGCACCCGACTTCTTTCTCGCCGTTTCCACTCTTTCCCTTTCCGTCTGCCTCTCTCTCTCTGTCTCTCTCTCTCACTCTGTCTTTCTCTCTCTCTCTCTCTGTCTCTCCGTCTCTCTCTCTCTCTCTCTCTCTCTCCTTCTCTCTCTCTCCTTCTCTCTCTCTTTTCTCTATTCCTGCTGACCTCAACTATGATGACCAGGTTCCTCATGGCAGTCGTCGTTCTCCCCGTGCCTTCCTTGCTTCGGGAGAATTCTTTTCAACGACTTTATTAAGTGTCTAACTTTCACATCCCTCTTCCTTTCACTAATTACTCTCGGTCCGATAATTACTTATCTATTTCCCCGTTGTTGATCATTTCTGATGCCTGCATCAATCAAAATAGGTCCGTTGTTCAGATAATCAAAAGACAGTAATAATGAAAAAGATCTATGCTTTCATTATTATTATTATGCTGAGTATATGTGTTGTTATGCTTGGCAGCTCGGCCACTGGGGCTTGCTTGTAGTTCCTCCTAATCTTAATGTAGCTCCCCTTCTTTTGTAACATCGATTACTTTCACTGGTGTTCTTCCTGTACTTCTTTCACTTTAATGGAGTGACAAATGGTTGATTAATCGCAAGAGATCGTTCTTCATGGCTCAAGCACTTGGAAAATAAATCAATCATAAGCCGATTTTTGAAAATGTGGATGGGAAGTTTCGGTGTGCTCAGCCACGGGATTCGAGAGTTTTTAAGAATGAATAGAGCCTCCCTCTTCCAGAACCCCTCCCACGATGCGACGAAGCCTTTCCTTTTATTTTATTTTTTATTTGCGAATAATTGCATCGTTGAGTGTTTGCTGACTCGCCTCATTCGACTTCGCTTATAAAGAATATCTTTTCTAAGAGATTAACAAGATGCGCATAAAGACTGAGATTATATTCTGCCCGTTCTGCCCAAAACATCAATATCACTAATTAAAACGAGTTTGTTTTAATGTTGTTTATTGCAAGTGTTCTTCTTACCTGCCCCCTCCCCCCTATTTTTAGGGATACAGCTGTTCTCTTTGTGTTCTGCCGTCTTGTTGCTGTCTGCCCGATCGGAATCCAAAGGAATTCTCTCTCTCTCCCTCTCTCTCTCTCTCCCTCTCTCTCTCTCCCTCTCTCTCTCCTTTTCTCTCTATCTATCTCTCTCTCTCTCTCTCTCTCTCTCTCTCTCTCTCTCTCTGACACACTCTCATGCTGTCGTTTCCTTCTTTCCTCTGGTCACTGGACGTATCCTCTAACCGCCTAGGGCGAAACTAGCGAGAGAGTGTGAGACGAGAGAGGCAAGGGACATTCATACCTTCGATCTTTCAATCCATCTCGGATGGGCGGGGCATTGACCACACGAAGACTCTTCTCTTCTCTACTCCCCCGCACTAACCTCGTGAGGTTTAGGTGGTCCGCCGTTGGGATCTTGGCGATAGAGCAAAAGAGAGAAGATCTTCGATGAGAGAGAGAGAGAGAGAGTGAAGAGAGGAGAGGTGAGTGAGAGAGTGGAGGGAGAAAGAAATGGGGGAGAACGCGTGCTGGTTCAATTCAATTTATTTATAACACACAGCACTTTGTTCCGTTCAATTGTTGCAAAAAGTCCCCTTCCCAATGGTGCACTGTGCAGATCCAAGAGGATCATTTGAACTAATGTTAATACAAAAAGAATTTCATGAATCCGGCACTTTCGTTATTAAGAGAAAAAATAGGTGGATATGAGAGATAAAAAAAACAAAAGATTAAGCTGGAGCACATGGCCATTCTTGTAGTTCAGCCAATTATTCCTTTCATCGCTGCAGCCAATTTCCTGACTATCTTGATGGAAATGAACTTCGCTCACCTCTTTTTTCACTTTTCAATATTTTAAATGCGTTTCTGTTCTCTCACAATCAGTGATTGATTTATTTCGATTTGTATTTCTGCACTCAAAATTGAACGTTTCATCTTATAAAAACTTTGGACTTAGTCGCTCTGTCTCTTCTACACTACATTCCTCTCTCTCTCTCTCTCTCTCTCTCTCTCTCTCGCTCTCTCTCTCTCGCTCTCTCTCTCTCTCTCGCTCTCTCTCTCTCTCGCTCTCTCTCTCTCTCTCGCGCTCTCTCTCTCTCTCTCTCGCTCTCTCTCTCTCTATCGCTTCAGCTCTCTCGCTTCAGCTAAAACAATAAGTATCCCATTTATGGATTAACAATATTCATGGGGTATGTACATACTTACATGGTACTATCGAAAGCATGAAAGATACGTAGTAATTTAGAAGAGGTCGAGGGAACGAGTACAGCAATAGAAGGGTAATATGAAAGTATAGTATCTGGATGACCGCTTGTGAGAGCGATTGAGAGAGAAAGAAAGTGAGCGAACGAAGAGGAAGGTATATTAGGAGCGAGAAGCGTCGATAACTCGGAGAGACGGAGAGAAAGTTACTACCGTATGTAGATGTCATGTACATACAGTATCGCCCAATAACCAGCCGCCGTAGTAAAGTGTCGCTTTTTGAGGGGTAATCCTCAGGATGTTACCCATGAGGATAATTTGTCTGAATCTCTAGCATGAGCGTGCTCTCTCGTACTGTCTAGCATGCCACCATTGTTTACCCTCATGGGTAATGGCATGGAAAAGGCTGTGGGGTAATGTTTGGGTAACGAGGACAGGCCGAGAGAGCATGCAATTCTTGGAGACGAGATCAACCTCATGTGTAAAATGGTTATGCCAATGCGCATTGGCATAACCGTTTTACCTTTCATCGTCCAGCTCCAAATTACGAATATAGTATTTGTGGTAAAAGTAACGGCGTACTGTCATGAACCATGAAAGATTCACTCTAAATTAGCATTTGGATTGTAATAGTAATGTAATTTCATTATGAGTATGTTATTTTAATTGCCGTTTACAGTTAAGTCTATGCTTTATTGTTTTTATATATGCCATCACGTGAGTGACGACAAGACGAAGGAGGCCGCCGCGGCTGCAGCAGAAACTGCGCCAGCCAATCTGCCCGAGCTGAACGAAGAGGAAAGGCCCAGGTTCTTATTCTGCTTATGCTTATTTCGTAAATGAAAACCTTAAACATATTGGGGGATTGTTTGCAGTTTGTTTGTGATTGGTCATGTGTCTTTTTCTTAGAATAGCGCCACAACTGACACCAATTTAGGCCAATCTAACACCAATCTAGGCCTTTTTCTTTTTTGTCGTTTTGTTTTCCAACTCGGGTGAAGATCTTTAGATGAATGTGTAATCAATCCTAATAGTTGCATCTCTCTTTCTCTCTCCTCTTTCTATCTCTTAAGATGGAAGTGGACTCAGCGGCAGCCGCGCAAGACGGCGCTGCTCCACCGGCCGAGATGCTCCCGTCGCCTCTCCAGTTCCGCTCTCCAGCTCCACTCTCCAGCTCTCCAGCTCCACATTGCTCGTGCACTCGGGACGGTTCGTGGTTCTTTCTTCTTCTTTTTTTAAAATCATTAATTCATTCGTTATTTGAACGTGACCACACGTTAGTTAGCTATCATCAATAGACTCATCAACTCGGCAATGTTCTTTTTATTTGAATTATTCATTTTTCGACGCATTTTACGTTTTTAGGGGCCATTTTTACGGGTTACTGTAATACTGTAAGTTGGGAATGTTCCTTTCTACTTTGAATACGGTGGATTTTCATATGTAATTCAAAATTCTTCTTCAGTTGGTCTGACGCTTGATCCTGCCGCGACTCTCACTGCAGCGCCAAGGGATTCGACATCTGTTTCGCCATTCCCCACTGTATTCCCTTCGGTACCGTCTCGGCCATCTGGAATGCATACTCGAATCTTGATTCTACCATGATTCCGTATTTATGCTGGAAATTCCTGTTGTGTTGTGGAATGGATGTGATCTGTGTGTTAGCTCTCCCTCCATTTTTTCTTTTGGTATAAGTTAAGCTTGCGGATTCAGGAACACATTGAAAGTGAAAGAGCCAGCAGCTCAGAGTCTGTTGTTCCTTGCCACAGTTACTAGTTCTTGTGCTAGAAAGCGACTTTATTATAGGATATTCCTTGTAACTTGGTAGTTAGTGATGGCGTGGATAATGTTCAACTTAATGAAAACAAATAGCTCATTTTAGTCTGTATTATACGCAGATTTTTCCTCTTGTGTTTTTGTTTTTCTTCCTCTTTTCTTCTTTTCTCTTTTGTAAGGCTGATTTCCATGTACACTCTTGTTTAGACCCATCCATTAGCTTCTCATTCACTGTTTGATAACATTATTGTTACAAATAGCTGTTTTTGCTGTAGGTGAATTTCCAATAAGAAAATGATGGATATAAAGTGTGCTGCAGCAAGGTGTAGTTGTAGTCCGCATCGGAATGGTCCCAAATAGGAGCGACAGAAGAATGAAGATGAAGCAGGAATGGAGCAGGGATGACTGAGGGATGGATGACAGCAGCAAAGAATATACGAAAGGAAAAGATAGCATCTTTCAGCTGACATTACCCTCAGGATAATGCCCGGCGAAACTGAGTGGTAATGGTTTTACCCTCATGGGTAACAACCTCAGGATTACCCCTCAAAAAGCGACACTTTACTACGGCGGCAGGGGTGAAGGAAATTTCGGAGAATTCCAAAATGTCCGATCAAATTGTGCGTTTCTCGATGTATGGATGTCAATTTGGTTCGCATACCTATGTATTTAGATTCAGGGACTCGGGTTCTACCATAATCAACCATTGGAATGATATATTTAACGCATGAAGCCTCACAATCGGGACATTCTAATGGTTGGTTATGGTAAAACTCGAGTGTCTAAATCTAAACATGTGAGTCAAATCGAAATGCATTCATTGAGAAAAGCACAAGTTGATCGGACATTTTGGAACTTTCCGATAGTTCCAACTCTGGTTGTTGGGCGGTTCTGTAGAAGAGCTGAAAGAGATAGAATGAAGAGAGAGAAGAGAGGAAGAGATGGAGGGAAAAGAGATAGAATGAAGAGAGAGAAGGGAGGAAGAGATTTAGGGAAAGAGATAAAATGAAGAGAGAGAAGAGAGGAAGAGACAGCGATTTTATGATCTCCTTCGAGCTCGGCATTTTCCTATCAGGAGGAGCCGTATGGGAAGCTCCGATGTAATATTGCTTATTTCTGGGTCAAGTACATCATCTTACCATTAGGCTTCTACGCTCTCTCTCTCTCTCTCA